>JAVJIF010010765.1:0-147236 GCA_038442645.1 Agave tequilana
CATGCAGTAAATATATGAGTAAGGATTAAATAACAGAAAATAAAATAAAAAATACGCTCCAAAAATTAGGACACATTGCTGTGTATGCATTCTGAGGATGGGGTGTTACAATCCATCCACCTTATCAAAATTTCATCCTCGAAATTTCGATAATGGGGATGTGAAGGCAGGAAAGAATAGGGTAAGGAATTTTACCAACTAAGATGGAAAGAGTTGGGGGTAACGTTCACGAATAATACTCTCATTTCCACGTAGCTTCTCCTGGGGCATGCCTATTCCAAGAAACCAGTACCAATGGTATTGCCTGATTTTTCAATGTTTGGACACTTCTATCCAGAATGGCCATCGGCTGTCTCTTGTAGGATAAATCTGATTGTAGTTCTAATTCTGAGTGATCTAGAATGTGACTCTCATCCTTGACATACTTCTTAACTGTGATATATGGAATACATTATGTACTCCTTCTAAAGATGGTGGCAATGCCAATCGGTAAGCCACATCTCCCACATGATCTAAAAATTTCAAATGGGCCGATGTATCTCGGACTAAGTTTCCCGCGAGCACCAAATCGGATATCCCTTTGATGGTGATATCCTTAAAAATACATGATCACCCGTTCTGAATTCCAACGGTCTTCTATTGGTGTCTGCCCAACTCTTCGGTCGGCTCTGTGCTGCCCGGAGAGGATCTCTGATAATTCTGACTTTATCTGTTGTCTGAACTAGAATATCTGGTCCCATAAGTCTTCTTTCGCCGACTTCATCCCAACATATTGGCGACCTGCATCTTCTACCATATAATGCTTCAAATGGAGCCATTTTAATACTGGCCTGATAGCTGTTATTATAAGAGAATTCTACCAGATGAATATAGTCTTCCTATGACCCTTTAAATTCTACCATGCAGGCTCGTAACATGTCTACAAGGATTTGGATAGTTCGTTCAGATTGTCCATCTGTCTGGAGATGATATGAGGTACTGAATTTCAGACGAGTTCCTAAATTTTCTTGGAGACTTTCCCAGAAATGTGATCGGAATCTCGTGTCTCTATCTGACACGATGCTAACTGGAAGTCCATGTAGACGAACAATTCTTTCATATATTTATCTGCAAGAACTTATGTTGACTGACCCACTCTGAAAGGTAGGAAGTGAGCTGCTTTTGTGAGGCGATCAATGATCACCCATACTGCATTGTTACCCTTAGGACTGCGGGGTAAAGCTGTAACAAAATTCATGGTGATATGTTCCCACTTCCATTCAGGTATCGGTAATGGTTGTAGAAGTCCAGCTGTTCTCTGATATTCTACCTTTATTTGCTGACAAACCAAGCATTTTGCCACATACTGAGCTATCTCCTCTTCATGGCATTCCACCAAAACTTCTGCTTCAAGTCTTGATACATTTTATTTCCTCCTGGGTGTATGGAATAAGCCGAACTGTGTGCCTCTGCTAAAACTTTCTGCCGGACTTCCCCTTGTGGTACACAGATTCTGTTACCAAAATAAAGTGCACCATCTAAATGAATACGGATGTCTGTTCTTAATCCAACTTCTATTTGAGCCCTGAATTTCTGTAATCTGGGGTCTCCTTTTGAGCTTCCTTAATTCATTTATCAGGGTCGGTTGAATCAGAAAGGTCATTAACTGACCTGACTCATCAGTTCCTTGTATTAGCATTAAGTCCAACTTTATGATTTCCCGAAGCAATTCCTTCTGTTGAGTAAGTTGTAATAATACTTTATTCTCTGGTCTCCTGCTTAATGCATCTGGGACTGTATTGTCCTTACCAGGATGCTACTGTAAGTCTATGTCATAGTCGGCCATCAATTCAAGCTACCGCCGTTGCCTCATGTTTAATTATTTCTGCATGAAGATATACTTAAGACTCTTATGATCAGTATAGATTAATACTTTGTCTCCCAGAAGGTAGTGTCTCCAGATCTTCAATGCAAATATTACCGCCGCCAGTTCTAAGTCATGGGTTGGGTAATTTCTCTCATGTGGTTTCAATTGCCTAGATGTATAAGCTATGACATGACCATGCTACATTAATACACATCCTAAGCCTTTTTTGGATACATCACTATATATAACCATCCCTCCTGTTCCCGAGGGAGTCTTCAAGATTGGAGCTGAATTAGTCTTTTCTTTAATTGTTCAAATGGCTGCAGTACATCCCTCTGACCATTGATACCTTTCCCTTTTTGGTGAGCTTTGTTAATGGGGCTGTGATTTTGAAAAAGTCTTGGACAAATCTCCTGTAACACCCGACTAATCCAATAAAGCTTTTAATTTCTGTTACTATCCTTGGGATTGGCCAATCTTTTACTGCCTGAATCTTATTAGGGTCAACTGAAATTCCTTCTTCTGAAACTACATGACCCAAGAAAGCTATATGGTCTAACCAGAACTCACACTTGCTTTGCTTAGCATAAAGTTGTTCCTGTCGGAGAGTCTGTAGCACTATTCTCAAGTGTTCTGCATGCTCTTTGTCGTTTTTAGATTATATCAAGATATCGTCGATGAACACCACAACAAACTGCTCCAAATATGGCGAGAAAACTCAGTTCATCAAATCCATAAAGACAGCTGGGGCATTGGTTACTCCAAGGGCATGACTAGAAATTCGTAATGACCATAGCGAGTTCGGAATGCTGTCTTCGGAATATCTTCTTTCTTCACTTTTAGTTGGTGATAACCTGATTTAAATCCAATTTTGAAAACCACCCGGGCCCCATGAAATTGATCAAAAGATCATCAATTCTTGGTAAGGGATACTTATTCTTGATGGTAACCTTGTTTAATTCTCTATAGTCTATACACAATCGCTTACCATCATCTTTCTTGTTAGCCAATAGTACCGGAGCTCTTCATGGTGAAGTACTCGGTCTAATTAATCCCTTGTCAGAATATTCCTGTAACTGCCTCTTTAGAACTTCTAACTCAGTGGGTGTCATTCTGTATGGGGCTTTAGATATTGGGACTGTGCTGGAATGATATCAATGGAGAACTCAATTACTCTACCGGGTGGAAGTCCTGAGATCTCCTTAAATACTTCTGGAACTCATTCCAAACTAGTACTCTCTTTTTCTGGATCTCAGCAGCAGTCATCTGTGTTTTTCCCTTGGCAGGTTTATGTTCTCCTTCAAATTGGAACTCAGGCTGAAGTGGTATTCTGAAAATAACTTTCTTGTTTCGACAATCAATAACCGCATGGTATTTGCTGAGCCAAGTCATGCCTAAGATTACGTCGTACCCTTTAGTATCTAGTATGAGCATATCCACTGCTAATGTCCTGTTACATAGTTCCACCGGGCAATCTACACAAATTCTATTAGAGAGGACTACCCCATTACGGTACTAATCTCCCACTGGTGGTCTAAATATTCAACAGGTATAGAGTGCAAGGCAGTGAAACTATTTGATATGTAACAATGAGAAGCGCCAGAATCAAAGAGGGCTAAGACAGGTTTAGAATGCACCATAATCTTACCTGTTACCACCTCTCCAGAAGTTTGGGCCTCTTCCGCTGTCAAGTTGTAGGCCCGTCCTCTTCCACGACCTGCTGTTGTTCTTCCTCCCCTTGGAGCTGGGCGAAAAACCCATTGTTGTGGAGGGAGAGGGGCCCTTCCGACCATCGGCCCTGGGTTCCTCTATCCAATTGCTACTGGAGGTACCGGTAGGGTTCGGTTCATCATCCCAGTTCTCTTATGGGGACAGCCTTCTATTGTGTGATCACCAGATCCACATGCTAGGCATAATCCATTTGCCCTACGGCACTCCTGCTGCGTGTGGCCTGTCCTCTGGCAATAAGCACATATAGGAAGTAGTTGAGTTATCTGAAGAGGGGCTGATCGAAATGGTCTCCTAACCATTAGGACTTTTGCAGTTCTGACTGGACCTCCTCTGCCTAATTGCTGAAATGGCCTCGTCATGGCCTGTTTCCTCATCTGATCAAAATTCTTTTTCTCCAATCCTCGCTCCACCTTTCGAGCTACAGTGAGGACCTGGGAATATGTTTTCAGCTATTGAGAGGACTTGAATTCTATTTGAAAGCCCTGCTAAAACCTGCTTGCCCGTTTCTCTTCGTCGGCTATCATATATAGAGCAAAACGCTCAGCCTTAAGAACTCAGCAGCATATTCATCAACAGATCGATTCCATTGTTGAAGTCGGATAAATTGCTCTTCCATCTCCTTCTGAGCTGTAGTAGGGAAGAATCTATCATAAAAGCTCTTAGAGAACTGGTCCCAAGTGATGGGTTTATCCAGTCTCGCTTCTTCAGCTAGCCACCAGTTTCTAGCCACATCCTTTAGTTGGATCTTGGCGACCTCCACCTGATCTTCCTCTGGAACCCTTGCTACCTTCAAGAGATCTGTGGTGTCGATTAGCCATTGCTTGGCATCTAGTGGTCTCTCTCCCCCTATAAATATTGCCGGTTGCAACCGCCTGAAGTCTGACACGTTGCCCGGCCTTCGTTCCTGAGGAGCTGCTATCAATCTTTGCCGAAGAAGTTCGGTCTGCCTTTGTTGATTCTCCACCATATTTTGGATAACCCTTAGAATATCTGCATTTCCCCCTACGGGTCCGTCCTGTGGTTGCCCGGAGTTGTTACGTCCAGCCCTTCTATCCATATCTATGTTGGTAAAAGATGTCTGAAAAGAGGAGTGAAAGTAAAAGATAGATGGACTTTAGGAATCAAGGAAAGGAATATCAAGAAGATATGGATAACTCTGTATATTGTAGTTGAGATGTATAACCGAAACTCATGTATTCCAACTGCAAATTAAGATCCCATAAATTTGCGGTTTGGTTGTACTGTAGGTGTGAGAGCCTGGCTCTGATACCAACCTATAACGCCCTGATCTGACGGGTACGGAGACGCTACTGCGACGTATATACGCAGGTCAGAAATACCCTCACGTATATACGCTAAGCATCAGTATAAACAAGAATCAGATTACGAAAGTGCGTGGCAATATACATTCCAACATAAGGATTACAAAGTTATCACAGAGCGTGATATATTGATACATGTACATTATATCACAGCCAGGTACAAAAGCGAAATTTACAATTTGTACAGCAAAAAAGTGCTCACGGCCTGAGAAGAAGATCCCCGAGCTTGTAGGAAGGTTCAAGAACAGAAGGAGTTAGGACAAGTCAGCTTGCTCCGAGAAATAAGCTTGATCTTCAGTGAAGGGCTCCACTTCAACCCAAGCTTCAGAAGCTGAACATGCAAGTCCAGGGGAGTCAGAAACTCCCTAACAAATAGACAGGTGAATGCCAACTGTCGTGTACAGATAAGTATATGTATGTTGATATAATCCGAACAGCAGTAAGCACCAAGAACTGGGTTGAGAGCACATGTATAGTAAGCATACAATGGAAACATAAGATGAAAGTGAGAAGGCCATGAATAAACCTATCATTACAATTTTTAATATTTGTGCTTGTTACTCGTTCTACCCATATGTCTAGGTATGTGTAATAGCGTCCCAGCACACATACATCCACATATGAGTAAATCGATGCTGTTATTGGAAACCAATACATGCCCGGGACCACGGTCCACGACGTTCCATTGCTGGTGTATGGAACCGGCCGCAAGGCCTACAGGAGGGTCTTATAGAATGCTCTTATCAAGATGTTACCAAGAAGGAGGGAGCCAGCACTCCCCTCGGTCACCTGGAGGCCCACAGGTCAGACCGAAAGTTTTAGTTGCACAACATACCTAGTACCACTGTAAACAGGAACATATATTGATAGCCGCAAGTTTCCCCCGACCCGATGCAAGTTGATCATTTTTATGATTTATTACATAATTATCAATTCACGGAAAAGCAAGTTCATGACAAGATCAGGAGTTCAAGAGTACATGAGTATTATAATTTCAAGTCACAGGATTCCCGTAAATATGATAATTTTAAGCCAAGTATCAATATGTCCTAACGAGGCGAGTGTCAAGTATTAGCATAACAGGTGCCATGAGACATATGCCTAAGAGGTGATATTAGGCAGGCGACAAGTGATAGCATGATACAAGCAAGTGTGCCAGGAAAATAATATAATATTAGTCAACATGACGAAGCAGGAAAATCCGAAGGAAACGAGAACACTCGCCTAAAACTTCAAGAAACCTCGAGAAATCCCAAGCTCCGGAATCTAGGTAACCAGGGCGTTCAATAACCAATATTATATATAAAAGAAAGAGGAGGAGAAGGGATGAATCAGAAAAGGTGAGAATGAAGACGTAGGGGTCGCAGACGCGGGAGGTTGCGCCACGTTGATGTCACAAACGCGGGGTCTGAGACCTGCGTTTTATAACACAGGACGAACGCAGACGCGAGCACGTGCTCCGTGTCGCTTTAATACATGAATGCGAGGATCACGTTAAAGAGGTGCTTGGACGCGGGGTGAGCTTCGCGTTTTAAAACATGAGAGAGAGAGAGAGAGAGGAGAGAGAGAGAGAGAGAGAGAGACAGGGAAATGAGAGAGACACAGGAAAAGGGGGAATAGAGACGCAGTGATGGGAGAGGGAGAGACGCAGGTTTAGGGAAAATTTGTTAGCCCAGAGGCTTTCCACTCTAGTTTTGATGATGATTAACTCATGTTGTTATGTTTACTAATAATCTTGTGATTTTATTTTCAGATCATTTAGCAAGATATTAGTTGGTGATTGCTTCAACAAGATGAGTTTTGAAGCCTTCACATGGTGATTCCAGAGCCCGAACATCAAGATCATACATTGCACTCGTTGGAGTCTAGCTCGTGGATCACCGTTTGGATCGAGTCGACTTGAAGATGGAAGATCGTCAAGAAGACTTAGGTATCCATAGTTTAGTGTGTTTAGATCCATTTGTAAAGATAAGAATAATTGATATGCTTAAGTGCACAACACACACAAGTTTTATGTTTTGGAATTGATTTTCATGAATAGATTGATCAAAACAAGTTTACTTTGTTTTTATATATATTAGATGTGCTCTATATACATACATGCTTACATGACTTATACAAACTTAGTTTGACATACCTATTCATGTAGTTTTATGTTTTGGTACTTTTTAACAAAACATATTTTTGGAATTGAAGACAAAAACTATGATATGTATATGTTTCATGTATATTGGACTTATGTCCATATGCAACATGCTTCAATGTGTTTAAGTATCATGTTTTTGTATTTAAATGAGTTTTAAGAAAAATCAGATTTCCTATTGAAAAATTTAAGTTTGATAGAATACAGTTTTTGGTTTTTGGTAAAACTTTCAAAACACAAAAATAGTTCAAATTGCTTGATATTTGAGTTGAAATTTTTATCACATGTTTATATATCAATGCAAAATGTTAAAACTATTTTTGGAGATTTTTAGAAGAGATAAAAGAATTTTTAAAAAATTATTTTACCCAGTTTCTGACCCAGACTGTGGCTGACAGGCAAGGCCGGTCGACCGTGCGGTCGACCGACGTGCATAGCCTTGTGCACGTCTGGCAGACACAGTGGACCGGTCGACCGGGCGGTCGACCGGACTAGAGAGCTTTGCTCTCTGTATCTGGGCGGTCGACCGGGTTGCCCCAACGGTCATATTTATAACCATTGGCGGTCGACCGCAAGCCTGTCAGGCTGACAGATCAGCCTAACGGCTAGTTTCTTGGGGAGCCTATATATACCCCATTTCTTGGGGGTTTTAAAAAGGATTTTCAAGAGCAAAAATTCTTACTTTTCTGAAGTGTTTTAACAAGTTTTAAAAAGTGTTTTAGAGCTTAAAAGATTTCATCTTTATTGTTTTTCAAGGGTTTTGGAAAATAAAAAAACTAGGTTTTTAGGATATTGTTTTTGATTTTCATTTCTATCATCTACAAGAGATTTCCCAAGTAGTTTTTCTTTGTTATTTGATTTCCAAAAACACCTTGATATCCACTTGAGCTATATCTTCTATCCTAATCTATTAGGATCTTTTGTTTTGTGGAAAAAGTGAGTTTGAGGTTGTTGTAGCCTCCAAGTTGTAAACACCCTTACTTTTGTTGTATCCCTCTTTGGTAGAGGTTGATCGGGTGATTGTTTTGCTCCCTCTTTGATAGAGGTTGAGGATTGTGGTTTGCTCCCTCTAGTGAGAGGTGGAGTTGGTTTGTGTATCCCTCTTCGGTAGAGGTGATTGTGGTTGTTTGGCTACGGGCCTACCCTCGGTTGTGAGATGGTGTTTGAGAGAGGAGTTCGGTACTCCTATTGTTGTAACAAATCCTCCTCGGTGGAGGTTCCCTCGGTGGGAGATAGTGGATTGGAAATCCTTCTCGGTGAAGGCGGGGACGTAGAGCTAGGGTCTCGAACCCTGAAACATATCTTTGAATTTGCGTTTGATCCATTATCTCTCAACTCTCTCTCTCTCTTTATTTTGTGTTATGCATTGATTCATATTGCCATATCTTATTTGCTTGCATTTGTACCTTGCATATATTCATATTACCTATTCATATTATATGCTTGGTTTATTTGTGTGTGCCTCACTTGTACTTAACCACGAGAGCTTCATATAGCACCTTAACCCTTATCTAGGGGAATTAAGAGGAGTTAGTCCAGAGCCCTTCACGGGGAATTCGGCTACACTCGTTGGTTGTATTAAGTGTAGTTACAAATTATTTTTAGCTTCCGCATTTAGTTTCTAGATTAGCATTATCACCTATTCACCCCCCCTCTAGGTGATTTCAATTGGTATCAGAGCCTACGCTCCTGATACTTAGGCTTAACATCCTAGGAGTGAGATCCTTGTTTGCTAATCTACCATTTGCATTGGCATATATTTGTTTGCACACATTTAGTTTACACACCCATGGACTTCATGACCCCACCTATGTTTGATTCTTCCAACATCATTGTTTGGAAGACTAAGATGTCCATTTACCTACAAACCCTAGGCTTGCATGTTTATCTTGCCGCTACCAAGAAATGCTATCTTGGTAATAGCAATCATATAGGGGCTAATGCACAAGCCCTTGAGGCTATTAGAAGCACGCTTTCAAAAGAACATCTTATGCTTGTTTCTAATTTTGATTCTGCTTTTGCAGTGTGGAACAAGTTGACCACAACCACCACCTCCAAGCTTCAAGTGCCAATCCAACAAAAGGAGGAATCTAGTGGAGAATCTGAGTCACAATGCTTAATGGTCCAAGGGAATAACTCCCTTGAGGTACATTCAGAATCTCAATTAGATTGTAGTTCTTCATGTGATGAGAATATTGATGCCCATGCCTTGAATGAAGAACTTTCTATTGTGTGTAAAAAATTAATAGAAAAATATAATATTTTGAAAAAGAAGAGTTTTGAACTTAATAAAGAAAATAAGGTTTTATGTTCAAAACTTGACATGACTTTGCAAGAGAGAGTGGAGATTTCCAATGAGAGAGATTCATTGAAATCTAAACTAGAACTTACCCTAAAAGAAAATAAATTTTTGAAAAATAAAAATGATTGTGAAACAATTTTGAAGAAAAATGAAAACTTGTCTTCAAAAGTTAGTTTTGTTTTAAAAGAAAATGAATCCTTGAAAATAAAAATTGTTTCTATTTCTAAGGATTTAGAAGATTGTTTGAAGAAGAATGATTGTTTGCAAAATAAGATTGGTGCACATGTTTGCCATGCTAGGGTAGTATCACACACTTCACCTATTGCATGTTCCATTTATTCTTTGATTGAAAATGATATAAATTTAATTAAGAAGAAAATGGATTGTTTGGGCTCCACTTTGAGCCAATGTGCCATGAACCATACACGTTTGGAATCTTTGTTTCGAGAGAAATAAGTTCCTATTATGCATGCACACCATACACGGCATACACATGCTCCTCACGGACACCACCATCACATGTATGCTCATGTGTACACTTGTACACATTGTAGACGTAAGGGCCACCTTGCTAAGTTTTGCTATGATCGTATACATGATGAAAATTAGCAACTAAATTTGTTTGGGTTAGGAAAGGTGCTAACCCCCATGGACCAAAAGAGTGTGGGTACCAAAGACCACCCCTATTGTATTTGATGTAGGTGTGGGCTCTCGCATGACGTGAGAGTATAGGCACCTTGGAGTGGATGCGTTCCGAGCTTCATGGAAATCATTTGGATGCATCACTTTCAAGGGATGTTTGGTGGGAGGACCACCGTGTTTTGGAGACATGGAGAAGTTGCCTCATAGGTTTTGGTAACGGTCTCTTACTCCTTATTTATTTATGCATGCTTTTCATGTTTTGTTGTTTATATGATCATTATGAAAATGCCATGATTATTAGACTCTTGACATACATGTATAGCATTTGAGACACCCATGTTTAATATGGATCATTATTTTAGTATTCTCACCATTGTTTAGCTATCATGTTTATCATAGGTTTAATAACATATGAATTTTCATAATAATCATGTTTATGTTTTTCATGTTAATTTTTGTCTTGTTTTTATACTTTAAATGTTGAATATATGTTTAATGTTAGTTTTCATTAAGATTAGGATTTATACTTGTATGTATAGTGGGCCACAAGTAAATTTATATATGTTTGAGCTTGAACGATTATTTGTACCCATTAGATGTGCTAGTATAGTCTAGTTTTGATGATTCATACATTTTAAACTTGTATTACCATTTTTGAATTTGTTTTATGATTTCTTGTTTAACTTCATGTATATGTCCATTTTATCCAAATTATTGTTATACATGTACATCCTTTGAGCCACGTGCCTTTCATGCATATACATTTGTGGACTCGTTATGTTTGGATATGTATGTATACTTTAGTTTGTATAAGACATACATATGCCTTGAAGATTAAATAGTTTTGATGATTTTCATGTTTTCATGTTTAAAGAAATTTTGAGCTTGAATGTCTATTTTCATGTTGATATGTTTCACATGACACTTGTTCACTCACCTTATTTATATGTTTCTCATGATTATGTTTTCCTGAGTATAATATGAGCTTTATGGATTTTGAGTGTTTAGTGCCATGTGATTTACATGTGTTTCATGAAAAATATTTTTGATTTATTCCTTTCTTGAAGGATTTCGTACTAGTTAACAAGTTTTCATTTAACTAGTTTGTATTCTTCGTCATGGCAGATGTTTTCAAACATACATTATTTTCAAATCTATTTTTGGAAACCCCTACCATCTAAGGGTGGTTGGATGGGAGATCATGCTCATGTATGCTTTATAGTGAAAATCATTTTAAACTTGAACATGGTTGGGAGGATAGGTAATATGAGATATACATTTGATATTATTGTTGTTTCAATTGGTATCATTAGATTCCTTCAATTGGTATTGTACGCGCCGGAAAAGAAAGAAACGAGGTGCTGTAAAATTTCCTTGAATCAGATGAAAATTACAACTAAACTGTTTCCCTTCCAGTTACAAGGGAGGGAGGATGTTGAGTCTTGAATCCTCCCTTTGTTTAATGCTGGGTTCTTCGTGTGGCGGTGGAGAGTGAATCTTGTTCTCCGTTGACCGGATGACCGTCGGGATCGTCAGGGATCTTCTCTTTGGTTGGTAGAAGGAGTAACACAGCTCTTGTCTACCAAAACTCTCAAAGAGAAGGTAGGCAAAGGACAACTCGTACGCAGCGAGCTTGTTGAAGAGTTTAGCTCTCTTTCTCCTGTCTCTGTCTTGTTGTCGTCTGACTAAAGAAAATCCGACCCTCTTTTTCTCCTCCGAAAAATCGACCCCTTCTTCATCACTACGGGGCTATTTATAGGGGTTCCAGGGTGAACGTGCCCCCTAAAAACGCTCCACAACGAGGGGCTGACCTCCCCGCTATGTGGGCGGCGACTGGCCCCATAACCAGGGCGGTTATAACCGAGACGCGGGTGTCGAGCCCACGCGCCTTGATGTTGAGACGCGGGTGTCGAGCCCACGCGCCTTGATGTTGAGATGCGGGTGTCGAGCCCACGCGCCTTGATGTTGAGACGCGGGTGTCGAGCCACGCGCCTTGATGTTGAGACGCGGGTGTCGAGCCCACGCCCTTGATGTTGAGACGCGGGTGTCGAGCCCACGCGCCTTGAACTTGAAACTCTGCTTTTAATGGCTTGTCTTTTAGTGATTTTTAGACAGCCTACAGAACCCCCTCCAAAGTTTTTGATATTCCGCAGTTAACTGGGACGGATTTCGAAATACTTTGGACTCTAGCTGAATTCGCCTTTATGACTGGGCTGTTAATGCTCCGGGTTTGATCTTATCTGGAGTTGTTCTTCGTGAGTGTACTGTTGAACTCTTTGAGGCCACCAGAGTTGATTGTTTTGAGTGTCTAGATACACAGTCTAAACCTCCCCGATTGCTTTTAGCCTGTCATGGACGCGCTTTAAGCCAGGAGTGGACGATCGTCCGCTTGTGCCAGTGTACTGTTGAACTGATTTGCAGAAGTAAGGACTGAACGCCAGTTCTTTTTGAAGAGCAGAGATAGTACTACTTTACAGACGCGACTTTCATGGGGTGCGTCTTTTGAAAAACGCGACTGATCTTCCATAAAGCAGACGCGATGTTCAGCCAGGCTGGAAAGACGCGAACTTCTTAGAGAGACGCGACTTTTTGAATGCATTTATGGCGGTGATGACGGGGCATGTCCATCGAAGAGGCGCGGCCGTCGGGTGCGAATCTGTGCCATGTCATGATTGCACTGCCAGTTGGCCTGGGGAACCGACGGGACATCACCTTTTGACGCGCGGACTTCCCGGTTCATTAAATGATCTGTTCCACGTGTCAAGCGATGACTCGCTGCAGAGCCATGGTGCGCGATCTTCGCGATACATTAAAATTGATCTGTTCCACGCGTCAAGCGATGACTCGCTGCAGAGCCAATCGAGCCACGCGCCGCGTATCTTCGCGAATCCTTGTGCCTATAAATGGCAACAGTCAGAGAGGTACCTCTTCTTCTCCGAGCGCATTTGTTTAGAGTTTTTAAGAAAAAGAGTTCTTCTTTCTCTGTTCATCTCCATTACTGGATTCTTAATCACCAATGGCACCTAAGACCAAGCCAACCGCATCCTCTTCAAGAGCGACCGTCACCGAGGCCCAGAGGGGCGGTTCCTCCGCGCAGGAAGTCCTTTTCCCAGGTATAACGCCGTTTAGGCTTGAACTTCACCATTATTGGAAGCTCATGGAACCCCAAAAAGATATCTTTTGGAGGAGAACCATTAACACAGAACCGTCAACACAGAAAACAAACCGTGTTTGATTCTCAGACGCGGTCTCAGACGCGGTCTTTGAGTTGATAACCAAGGCGCGGGTTTGATGACCCGGTGCCAGCGAGTCCTGCATTTCGGATTCTTCACTTGGAATATTTCTAATTGTGAAGGGTTCGGACGCGGACTTGAAGATTTTTCATCAGGTGCAGGTTTTTGATGAATCTTGCACCTGAGCCCAAGTACTTAGAGACTTTTAAGTCTTGGTTTGCAAAACGTGGATTTGATCCCGCGGGTCTTACGCCTGGATGCGAATTTGCAGGTCTGGATGCGGATTTGATAATTCCTGCGTCCAATATTTCTTCTGCGTCTGGACGCAGATTCGTAGGTCTGGATGCGGATTTGATAATTCCTGCGTCCAGTATCTCTTCTGCGTCTGGACTATAGACACTTAGCATTTTTTTTTTGCTTCTAATAAGGTGTCTGATTGAGTGTCCTTTTCTTTTGCAGTACCACACCCTTCTGCCCCACTTGCCAAGAAGCGCCACTTTGGACATGTAGGTGGTGCTGACCGTGATCTGGCCTTTGTGCTACGAAGGACAGTACCTGTGACTGCTGACAGGTCGCAGGAGCGCTAGAAAAGGCTCTCCAATGTTGATATGATAACCCTTCGGGTGCTTATGACCGATGCAGCATTCACAACGGATGATCGCGTCAAGATGGAGAAGCTTGCCTTCTTCTTCGGAGATCGTATCAATGATGGCGGCTATTCTATATATGATGGAAATTATAGATGGCTTCGTCAGATAGGGGGATAGAAGATTCTTTCTTCCAGACATGGAGAGGATGTTCCCGCTGTCTTATCTCCAGCACATGTCCGTCCCTCGGAAGATGAAATGGGACGTTTCCCGATATGTCCCTGAGATTACCCTCGATGACTTGGGCTCCCAGAAGGTATACCGTCATGATGGTCATGATAGGGCGGTTCTCGGCCTGTTCCCCGGGTCGCGCAAGTCTGAGCTCCCAGTTGGAGAGATACCAAAACTCGGCACTACCTTCCTCAACGCGTTTATGAAAGCGGAGGGTGATTTTTCTGTTGAGTTCCGTGCGCCCGGGTGGGTTCATTCCACCAAGAAGTATTGGTGGTGCAGGATGGTGAGCTTCGTCCTTGCCGATCTTGGAGATCTGCTAGAACTTATGGGACTGTACCCAGCAGTCAGGGCCGTGCAGTATGGCATCCCGCCGAGTTCTCAGAACTTCTTCGGGGTCCTGGAGCGTTACAATTCTTTGACGGGGACATTCTTCACCCCGGTCGAAGAGATGGGCCTTGCACTGCACGAGTTGCATGAGGTCTCGGGGCTGGCAACAGGGGATTCTCCCTATGAGGAATATATCCCAACCACTGAGGAGCTCAACCTTATGAAGAAAGGGTCTCCTCAAATGTATGAGACTTATTGGGAAGTGCTATGTCACTTCCATATTTGCGGCCAGATAACCACTTGGAGGTCGGGAGGAATCAAGCAGATGTCTTGGGCCAGTTACTTGTTCAACAATGTCAATAAGAAAGACCATCCAATAACCCGACTGGCTCCCAGCTCCGACAAGGAAATTGACGACAGGATCGCCCAGGCTCCTGAAGGCTTCTACACCACGGTTTCGAACGAGGACGGTTTCAAACCTGACATGGTCTTCGAAAGCTTTCACCATCAAGCCCGGACCCCTATCTCCGATCGAGCATTGTTGGCGGGCTTCTTAATGCTGTGGCTGAAGCATTGTGTGGTGCCCACGCTGCCACATGAAGTCATTGTTGCTGATGTAGTGTACCCGGCGGTGCTCCTGGCCTATGGCAGTCCCATAGCCCTTCTCCCGGCCATGGCGGCTGGCATTCAAAGCGGGTTGTGGGCGTTAACCCAGGCTTTCTGCGAGGCAGGGAAGGCTGTCGACCCCCATGGCAAGCCGATTGTTGACTCAGAGGGGAAGCCGACGGTGAAGCGCCCCAACCCTCGGGTCGAGCTGCCCTACACATACCTCATGGCTTGGTACGTGATGCACTGCCCTTCCCTGATGACGTCGGTACCTTGGAGTGAGGGTTTTGCCCCTTTTGTACAGCGGTTGGAGGGTTCAGACTGGCGTAATACTTATATGTATTTCGTCCGGAAGTGCATTTCAGATGCTTCGAACTACCAGCTCAATCGCTGCTTCCCCGAGATCCCTGGTGCACCTTTCGGGGATCTATTTACTGATTCCGCGGGCCCAGATGACTTTACGAGGTTGTCCACGGGGGTCTTCTGGTGGTTGATCAACATTCGGCCCGGATATGTGCTTTTCCGGCAAGGGACTTCATGCACAATCGAGCCGTACATGCCGAATCGTTTCGCCCGACAGTTCGGCTACGATCAACTCTACGTCGGCAATCCCAATGCTCGACTCGCCTTCGAAGGAACTTGTTCGAAGGTGCTCGGGCTTGGTACTACAGTGTGGCCGGAGGGACGGAAGCAACTTTCCGTCTACCTATCGAGGGGTCAAAGTGTCGTATGAGCTTCAGCTTCTGCTCCTGGTACTTCCAAGTCAACCAGACACCATACTTTGTTCCGGAGTATTCATGCATTGAGAGTATCAATGCAAATCTCGAAGCAAGGTCGGAGTCCGGTAAACGCTCGCGAGGCGTCGAGCAGTACTGAAGGCTCTGAAGGAGGTCGAGAGAAGGTCAAGGGAGGAGCCGCGAGCAACAAGGGTGGAGCCGCGACCAACCAGGGCTCGACAGGCGGTGAGTAAGCGTCATCAAGGCTCTACTTCCACTGCTGAGCCTGCCCCAAAGAAGGTCCGGAGAGACTTGACGGCTACAGTTTCTCGATCTGCGGTCATCCCTTCTGGTGTTGGGGAGCCGAGGGAGGAAGAGGTGGACAAGGATGACACTCCCTTAGTCCATGCCCGCAGGTTACACCGCAGGAGCCTCAGGATTGCAGAGGAAGGGGAGCCTGCTGATAGACCCATCGCCACTGACGAGACCGAGCAGCTCGAGGTCGATATAATGAGCGAAGGCGATGTTGAGATTCCGGGGATCTCAGCTCAGCCCGAGTCTTCCTCAGCTCAGAGGAGGGATGAGACACAACAGCCTGGGTCTCCTTCTGCCTTCATCTCCAGTCCTCGGATGGTTGACCCCAGCCCTACCACTGGGGTGTTTAGAGGCAAGGCTCTGGCTACCGAGGCCTCTCACGTTGAACTGTCGTCTTCCTCATCCGCAGAGGAAAGAGATTTTGAGGATGAGGTCGACTATGGTGACGAACCTGCTCCTCCTGATCCGAGCAAATTCTCACACATCTCGGAGGAGGAAATACATGGGTGTGAGCCGGCGACGATGTCACCACCAGCGGTTGCTCCTGCTGAAGGTACTCTTTTCACCTTCTGACCTGATTTCCCTTTTCATTTTGAAGAGGAGGTTTTAACATTCTCTTTTATGTTGCAGGATTGGCGAGGATATTGAGGCTGCAACCTCCTTGCATATCGAGGAGATGGTGCAAGAGTTGACCCAGCCGGAAGGGGTTAAGACTTCAGCCGCTGAGATGCCTCCAGAGAAGGCAATTACTGAAATCGGGGAGACTCCCACTCTGCAGGACGAGGAGGCAACCACTGAAGCCAGGGAGACTTCTCCTCTGCAGGGTTCGCCCAAGGATTCGACATCTCTGGACCTCCAGCTTGGTAAGGAAGTTTTGATGTCTCGGATGTTTCTCTTTTTACCATTCTGGCTAATGTTGAGATAACTTGCAGAGAGAACTGAGGGGGCCCAGGTAGAGAGTCTGACGGTCAGTGTCCCTCCGGAAGGCCACACGGCCCAAGCCTTGGCTGAGGTTTCTGAGGAGGTCGAGCTCACTACCCCGTCATCGGCTGTGGAGGTTCCTGCAGAGGTGGTACCCCCAGAAGCGCCAGTGGCTGCTCCTGCTCCTGCCGTACCCGTGGTCAGCTCGACTCTTGCACCAACAGAGCCGATCTACATCTCCCACCCCGTGATAGAAAGGGGATCGGGGAGCACTTCGGATGATGATATCATGGAGCTTTTGACACACCAAGCGGTGCAGCAGTTCCTTACCTTGATGCGAACATGCATCGATTTCGTCCTGACTAGGGGTAGCTCCCTTGACTTCGCCCAGATGTTTCTCAGAAACCAGGTCGAGAACATCAAGTTAGCCGGAGGCCCTTTGCTAGCCCAGGCGAGTCAGCTACTGGTGGATCAGCTGGGACAGCACCTGAGAGAGCTTCGGTCCCTGGAGGATGATGCCGGTTCATCCCACGAAGCCCAAGAAACGCTGAATAGGCTCCTTGTTGCTCAAGAGCAGGAGCGAAGAAAGGTGGAGGAGAAGATCACCGATAGCACTCGTCTTCTTGAACGTGTCCAGGCTGATCACCAAAGGCTGGCGATTGAGTCCGAGGAGTCAGAGACGATCATACAGGCCGCAAAACAGGCTATCCTTGACTCTCGGGCTGTTATAGCCAGGGCTGAGGCCATGATTGTCTTCAACGAACAGAGGCTTGCTACCTCTGAAAAGAGGCTAGCGGAGTTAGAGGTTGCCAAAGCGCAAGCTGAAGCGGACCTCTCTGTTCGTTCGTCCGAGCTGGAATCCCTCCGAGTGCAAGCGCAGGGATTTTTGTCTGAAGCGGATCTGCGGGCCCGAGCTCTCATGGAGGTTGAGAAGGCGCGTCAACATAAGATACATCGCCTTAGAGAGCAAATCCGTTCTTTGGCGGACCAGGACTTGTAGCCTTCTCTTTTTTTTTTTAAGAAAAGGACACTCTGTTCACTAAGAGTGTTTTGTATTAGCTTTTATCATTTTTGATATAATAAAAGTCTTTGAAGTTTTTGGTTCCACCTCTTTTGTTGCCTTGCTGTGGATGAATTCGACCTCTTGATCACAATCTTTGATTAACTGACTGTGAATGCTGAACTTAGGTGAGACTAAGTTCTTTAAATGAAACGCGGCGTTTGACCCATAGGACCTTAGGCAGAACTAAGCCCTTTTGATGAGACGCGGCATTGGTTCATAGGGACTTAGGTAGAACAAAGTCCTTTTGATGAGACGCGGCGTCAATTCATGGAAAGACGCGGTCATCAGTTCAAAGAACTCAGATAGAACAAAGTCCTTTTGATGAGACGCAGCGTCAATCCATAGGGAGACGCGACGGCGTCAACTCGCAGAGAGAAACGCGGCTTTGAGTAACGCGAGTCTGTCCTGCCAATGAAGACGCGACTCGAGCGGACGCGAGGGACGCAGCCTTGTGTATTTTCCCCTTAATCTCAGAATGGACTAAGTCCTTTGCTGAGTCAAGTGCTTTCCCTTAAAATGGGCCCTGTTTGCTGAAGGGACGCGATTTTGAGTCACGCGGACTTTCCTTTGGAACGCAGGTGGACGCCATTCATTCTGAAAAAGGAGACGCGGGTTCCAGGACACGGTTTTCCCATTTGCGTATCGATGTAACTTCCAGACGTTACATGCGGCCTGACATAAAGATTTTATGAGATCTTTGAACGTCAAGTCTTCACTGACGATTGAACGTCAAGTCTTCACTGACGATTGGGAAACCGGGTCATCCGTTGTTTCCCGAAGCAGTTGTCCACGCGTCGGTTCTTCATTGGATTTGGGTGTTAATACCCTTTAATGTAAAACCAGCGCTGGCGGTTGTAGACCAGCGTCTTCAACGTTTCCCGAAGCGACCCTCCACGCGTCAGCTTCCCATTGGACTTTGACAATCGTGTGGTCATTAAGGCCGACGGTTCTAATTGATGAACCATTAATGACGGTTACCAGGAGCGGCCTATAAATAGGGGCTCGCCTTCTTTAGCAGTCCCAATCTTAGACTATTTTCCCTTTTAAGAGAACGATTGCTCTGAGAACTTCCGCCTTCTTCAGAGTTTCTAACAGGGGTACTGTCTTCATGGATGAAGACGACTCCGGGGAAGAAGATGACACAGAGCTTTCATGCTTCTGTTTGGTCTCTTCAGGACAAAGTGTCTCTCTGATCACCTTCCATGTCCATATTCTGATGCAGAGAGTTAAACTCTTGACAGAGGCCTCTGCTGGTATGCCGTCCTGACTTGCCGTGATGTTTCTAGTCCACCCAAGTTTGCACTTTGGCATCATCATCATCTGGATTTCCTCATGAAGTCTAAGTTCGTGCATTCCTTCTGGAATTTGCGCCGCCGACTTAAACTTCCCTGGACGCGAGTACAGAAGTCTTTGGCACTTGGCGCTGACTTTGCTCATGAAGCTCGCGTTTTAAGGCCACTGATTTGTATGAATTCCAACTCGGGCTGAAGGTTTCAGACCCGAATTTTTCAACTCCTGTTCCCTCGACAGGGAGATGGCAATTTTCGGCGTCTGAGTCCTTTCGCGCCTTGTGTTTTAGGCGCGGGCGCAAAATGAGACCGCGTTTGAATCCTGTGTGTGGCACAGTTTTGATTCGTGTCTGCTTCTGTTGACGCGGTATTTTGACTCACTGCGCGGGCTCATTCCCGCGTCTGAAGTCTTCGACAATAGCCGCGTCTGTCACTTAGTTTTCTTTGTTGAAGTATACTAAGTTCCAAATTTTCTAACCCCCTTGTTTATTCCTTGTAGGTAGGCTTGATTGTCCTTTTTCAGGTTCGCTGGGCCCCTGGAAGAATATTCCGGTCGGCGAACTCGTTCGATGTTCATCTACAAGGGAATATATTATGGTCCTCGTCGTCTACAAGGGAATATATTATGTCCCTGACGAGGACTTAACCCTCGCCAAGGTCTCTTCAGATCCACTGTACCAGTCATGCCTGCTGGCAAGGGATGGTCAGGGTAAGTATGGCGGCGAGGAGGTTACGGTGGATACAGTGGCAGATAGGATCCCTTCCTCTCCCACTCCAGAAGTGACATCAAGGACACTCCATGTTCGTTGGATGGCCTTCTGGCGAAAGAGATGCTTATGAATGAAGGGTTGCATGGCTTTTTGCTGCCACCGGACCTCAAGAACACTATTGCTCTTAGCTTAGTCAGCTAGGGCTCTTCCGATGTTTACGTCATGCACCATAGTGCAACCGGCTCCAATTGTCGCCACAGTTTGGCACTTCTTCAGACATCGTGCACTTGGAATTAGATGCGGCTTCAAGGAGTGAGTACGGCCTCTGAGAGAGAGAGAGAGAGGGACTTCTTTGTACTCCTTAATTGTAACACTCAATCTTATTGTATAAGAGAGCATTTTGTATCACTTTCGTATGCCTGGATATAAATAAAAGTGACACTTTTCTTTTGCCTCTTTCATTGTCTTGAACTTTTTGTCTTCGGTTAGACTCATAAAAGCAAAGAATCTTTGACTTTGTCAAAATTATGATGATAATCTTAATAAGTCAAACTTTGTAGGGGAAGATCCTATTTCAGGAATTCTCACAATACTGTCAGAGGTGTAATATTAACTTGACAGAGATGAAATAATTTTTGGTGGACCTGCCACTTTATAAGAGAAAGTGACAAGTAGAATTGGTACCCCCAGGGAGGGTGAACTTTTATCAAGTGTTTGGGATTAACTTGATTGAGCTCAGCTGGGGATTTGATGGAAACACTGTTGATGGTGTAGTATTAACCTAACAATATTTTTAGGTAGACTTGTTATTCTGTTGAAGAGAATAACAAGTGAGACTAGACTCGTGGGGAATCTAGGAAAGTTTGTTACCGTTAGAGGTGTGATATTAACTTAACGGGTCTTGTCAGAAGTGTAATGTTAACTTGACAAGGATGTGAGTCAGAGGTGTGATATTAACTTAACTTAGAAGTGTCACTGTCATAGGTGTAATGTTTAACTTGACAGTGAGGGTAATGCTAGAGGTGTAATGTTGAACTTGGCATTGGTCATTTCGGCTTGTATAAGGAAGTCCGAGAGAAGTCATGGCCATAGGTGTATTGTTTAACTTAGCAATGACTTGATGCTAGAGGTGTAATGTTAACTTAGCATCATCCATTTCATCTTCGATATGGAAGTCTGAAGAAAAGTGACTGTCAGAGGTGTAATATTAAACCTGACAGAAACCTGATTACTGTTTAGAGGTGTGGTGTTAAACTTTAACAGTAATTTGTCAGAGGTGTAGTATTAACTTGACAAAGATTGACTCATGATAAGAGCAATTTGAGGACCTGTCATTCTATTGGTGAGAATTGACAAGTGAAAATTTGAAGTACCAGAGGTATAGTGTTAACTTGGCAAATTTGAAAGTTTGATACTCCGTGTAGAGTTGACAAACAAAATTTGTACTCGACAAGGAATATTGAAAAGTTTCCATTACCAGAGGTATAGTGTTAACTTAGTAATGGTTGTATTTTGTAGACCTACCATTCTGTGGATGAGAATTGGTAAGGGATTTTGGAGGAAAGAGTGGAGCCAAGTCCACTTAGGATTTTTAGCAAACCCTCAGCTATCAACGGATTTGAGGTGCCTTTACCAACTACCGTTTGAGTTGGGCTAGCCATGCTATTCCCCTCAGCATGATGAGTTGTCGAAGACTTATGTTGGGCTTAGAAGCCAACATTTTCCTCTATCCTTAGCCGTCGGGGGCGTCGGATGTTATAATGAAGAAATTCTTCTTACTTTGATCAGAGGTGTACTTTTAACTTGATCAGCGGAAGAATACCATCTAAGGATAGTATTTCTTCAGGAACCTGCCATTGATCGGCATCATGAGTGTATCGCCATTCGAGGTTATGAGGCGATATGACCCATTTGAGTAGACTGACTCTACTACAAATGGTCCTTCCCATTTGGGTTGGAATTTTCCTTTTGTCTTGTGCGTCATTACCATGGGTCTTCTGACGGCTAAGACAAGATCGCCTTTCTTGAAAGTTCGCATTTTAACTTTCTTGTTGAAGGCTCTGGTAATACGAGCTTGGTAGAGCTCGATTTGTTGTTGGGCCTGCAGACGTTTATCATCTAAGGCCTCCAGTTCCTGGAGTCGCTGTCGATGCTTCTCCTCTGTTGTCATCTCTGCTGTCAAGGCGACGCGTAGAGATGGAATTTGGATTTCCAGTGGGAGCACGGCTTCACACCCGTATACCAAAGAAAATGGCGTAGCTTTAGTTGGGGTTCGCATAGTTGTGCGATAGGCCCATAAGCATTCACCTAGTTTGTCGTCCCAGTCCCGTTGACTTTTCGAGACGAACTTTTTGAGAAGCTTACCAATGGTCTTGTTGAAAGCTTCTGCGAGGCCGTTAGCGGCAGGATAGTATGCCGTTGAGGACACACTCTGGATTCTGAACTTAGCGCAGAATCTCTGGAAAGCCTGGCTGATGAACTGAGGTCCATTGTCATGGACAATTCGTCGAGGTACACCGAAACGGTAAATAATGTGATGTTTCACGAACTTGATCACGTTCGACGACTTGACCTCCTTCAAAGGAATGGCCTCAGCCCACTTAGAGAAATAATCGGTTATTATCAAAATGAACCGATGTCCTTTTGATGATGGTGGGCTGATAGGGCCAACCACATCCATCCCCCACATTTCAAATGGCCAGGTAGAGGTTGTAGAGTGGAGATACCCTGGTGCTTGATGGATGAAATCCCCATGCACTTGACAAGCGTGGCATCTTTTAGCATAGGTGACGGCGTCGGCAACCATCTTGGGCCAATAGTAACCCAATCTTTGGAGTCGATGTGCCAGTTTTGGGCCAAGTTGATGGGCTCCACACATACCGTCGTGGGCTTCTCTCAATACCTCTTGGGCTTCTTTTGGTGACAGGCACCGGAGCAAGATCCCGTCATGCGATCGACGATACAATGTTCGCGTAATCGCATTATAATAGAATTTGGGGGCTTTCTTTCGAATGGCAGCCGCCTCTTTGGTGTCTTCAGGCAGAATGTCGTATAAGACGAAATCAATGTAGGGGAATCGCCAGTCTTTAAGCTCTGGACCGGTTGACAATTCCAGTGCTTCTTTGCCTTGACAATCTCCCTTTGACTCCTGATAGCCCTCGAGAGCATTTCTCGGGCAATACAGGTCGTGGCTGTAGACGAATATCTTCTCCATTGCTCCAGCTGGAAGAGCTAAGGAGGCCGCGAGGGATGCGAGTGCATCCGCGTGCGCATTTTGCCTGCGCGGTACATGGTCGATGTAGAAGCTTGTAAATCCTCGGCCATGCGGATAGTTGCGTTGTGGTAGGGTACTAGGTCCTCATGTCTGACTTCGTACTCCCCGCGAACTTGGCTGACGATGAGTTTAGAGTCGCCGTATGCCTCGAGATTTTTAACGCCAATCTCATCGGCGAATTGCATCCCAATCAAAAGAGCGTTGTACTCCGCCACATTGTTGGAACAAGGCTCAGTTAATAAGACAGCTTAGAGAATCACATAATTTTGTGGGGATACGAGTACTACTCCTACCCCCGCTACTACGTGTCCTTTTGGGCTTGTTCTTGATGCACCGTCGAAGAAAAGTTGCCATACTTGACTTTCGAACGATGTCTGAGTCAGGCAGACTTCAGCAACTTCATCTGGGAGATCCTCGTAGACTTTGGCTGCCCTCGGATTTGGGTGCTCAGCTAGGAAATCCGCCACTACTTGTCCCTTAATGGCCTTTTGTGGTAAAAAGTGCATCTCATATTGGGAGAGTAATATGGCCCATTTTGCCAGCCGGCCGTTTAATGATGAAGGCTTAGTCATAAGTAACCTCAGGGGGTTGACTTTTGATATGACGTTTATAGTTTGGCCTACCAGATAGTGCCGCATTTTCTGAATAGCGAACACTAATGCCAAACATTCCTTCTCGATCGGGTTATACCGATGTTCGGCTCTGATCATTCTTCTACTCAGATAGTAGATTGCTTGCTCACGTCCGTGATCATCATTCTGAGCTAATAGAGCTCCCAAAGAATGATCCATTGCTCGGACGTACACCAGGAAAGGCTTTCCGGATACCGGAGCTGCAAGGACTGGTGGTTGGGTGAGGTATTGCTTGATTTCCTCGAACGCTTGTTGGCAAGCGTCATCCCAAATGAATGGGACACCCTTCTTCATTAGCTTAGCGAAGGGTTGGCATCTTCCGAAGAGGTTTGAGATAAACCTGCGGATGTACGCCAATCGTCCCTGCAATCCCCTGAGTACTTTGAGATTTCTCGGGGGTTGCATCTCTTGGATAGCGCGAACCTTTTCCGGGTCCAAGTGAATTCCGGTGGATGTTACAACAAATCCTAAGAATTTGCCACTGGCCACCCCCAGGAAGGACTTTGTGGGATTCATCTTCAATTGATGAGCCCGCATGATGTCGAAGACCACCTTCAGGTCCGCTATGTGATCACCTTTAGTGCGGCTTTTTACCGCGATGTCATCAACATAACATTCCACCGTTTTGCGTATTTGCTAATGGAAAATGGCGTTCATGGCCCTTTGGTATGTTGCCCCTGCATTTTTCAGTCCGAAGGGCATGACGGTGTAGTAATATACCCCTAGAGGTGTCCTGAAGGAGGTATGCTTTTCGTCATCAGGATACATTTTGATTTGATTGTATCCTGAGAATCCGTCCATGAAGGGCATTCGTTCGAATCCACAAGTATTATCAATCATGACATCTGTGATTGGCAATGGGAATTCGTCCTTGGGGCAGGCCTCGTTTAGATCGCGGAAGTCGATGCAGATCCGGATCTTCCCATTCTTCTTGGCGACGGGGACGATGTTGGCTACCCAGTCGGGATGTTGTTCTTCCCTGATGAAGCCAGAATCAATAAGTTTTCTGACTTCTGATTGAATTGCCTCCATTATTTCTGGACGAAACCGTCGCTGCTGTTGTTTGACAGGCTTTACGTCCGGATTGATGTTGAGGCGGTGCATAGCCACCTGAGGATCGAGTCCTGGCATGTCCTCATAATTCCAGGCGAAGACGTCTACATACTCTTGTACAAGAGATATTAGATCCTTTTTCTCCAAAGGTGACAGGCCGTCAATTATGAAGATGGGCTTAGGGTTAGCCTCATCTCCTTGGTTGATCTGAACAACCTTGTCTTCTGTGGGTGGCTCGCGCTGTTCAAAGCGAGTGTCCCAAAGAGCATTTAAATGTTTGATCCAAGGATCTGTATCAGATTGGATCATTTCTTCATTTCCATCTTCCAGGTGGCTTGTTGAAACCATGTTCACTGAAAATTCCTTGAAGATGTTGCCGACACTGACATCTGACTCCCAAGATGATGTGTCTGAAGAGTAATCGTTGCTCGACGATTCTTGAGAATCGGAGGCTGGTGGGACCGGAGTTGATACATAGCCCAACCCCCGGCGCGTCTGATGATAATAATCGGGGGCCTTCCCTTTCGGCACAAAGGATCGAAGCAGCGTCCTCCTTTCTTTGCCGAAGTTCAACCCGGGTTTGTTGGTCAGGTCGTACCCCATGCATCTCATCATTTTGAGTGCTTTTGGTTCATAATGACCGAACTGAGGGGATTCCTCCTCGCCTTCCGATTCCTCGCGGGGCGTTGGTTCAGACGAGATTCGCCCAAAAAGAATTGGTTTTTGGCCTTTCCGTCTTGCTGGAACCATAAATATAGATTCTTGCGCATTACCATTATCTTGCTATGTCTCGAAGGACGACTTCACTGGTACATGCAACGATGTCAAAGCATCTATTGCCGACCAGGGGTCATCGTCTACTTCGGTGCTAGTGTCTGATGGTACTGAATCAGAAGCAAACACAGAAAAATACGCAAAATCTAAATCTTCATTAATATACCAACCGCCTACATCGTCGGTGGTATTATCAACATCGAGCTTATTAGTGCTCTTTACAAGTGGTTCTAACTCCCACAGGCACTCTTCTTTCTCGGGCTCGGTGTCAGCTTCGTTTCCAGAGTCTGGCTCCTCTGGTCGCGGGACTTCATCCGTCTCCACCGGATCTTGGTACAGCAAAGAGTCGGTGAAATAATTCTCGACCCCTTTGAACGGATACCTTTCGGCAATCAACGTCTGCACCTTTCCACTCTCGTCAATGTATTTCATGACTTGGTGGAGAGTGGAGGGAACGATGGAGTTGCGGTGAATCCACGGTCGTCCCAGCAATAGATTGTAGGAAGTGTCGGCGTCGATGACGTAGCATGTCACCTCCGACTTGAGGCTTCCAATCTGGCATTTGAGCTTGATTTTCCCCATCGGACGGGTCTGGTTGGCATTGAACCCATAGATAGTTGTCTGAGTAGTGCTCAAATGATGAGTAGGAATGCCCAGATGTTGCATGACCCGGCGAGGCATGATGCTCAACGCGGACCCTGGATCTACCTGAATGCGGTTCACCTCAGACGATCCAATATACCCTGTGAAATACAGGGGTTGATCATGCTTCCCTTTAACCTGCATATCATCTGCTGTGAAGGTAATGCAGGGAGCATTTGGGGAGGTGTGGAGGCAATCCTCTACATCTTCCTCCTTCGGCACCTGGGTCATGAAGACCTCGGCATTTGCCAGAGCTTCTTGTAGAGCTTCTCTGGTCGACTTTGATAGTCTAAGAAGTTCATACAAGGTAATGCGTGCCGGGATGTTGGCTAGTTGAGCCAGGACATCAAAGCGGTAAGGTTTCGTGGATCCTTCCGCCATACCTTTCAAAAGAACTCGAGAAAACCGAGTTTCTTTCTGTTTCTCCACAGGTTGTCTTGTGGAGGGCTTGGTTAGTTCTGCAGCTGGTTGTGGAGGGACTACCGCCATCTCGCCATACTGCTTCAAGTACGGCTGTCCCGAACGGGTTCCCGCCATCGGTTGGTTGGGCTCTGCGGCCAAGACTATTGTTTCCTTCTCTGAGTCGGTTAACGAGGGAACATCAGTCTCGGCTTCTCGAGAGGAGGCACCCACCACATTACAGGATGAGGCCTTTGCCTTACCTTTGGATTTCCTGTTGGTCACAGTAGTCCATTGCTGTTCATTGACAAGGTCAGGGTGGACCCACATGATTTCCCCTTGAGGTGTAGGGACAGGTACCAAGCCTTTCTCTTGCTGCTGGTGAGGGTCTGTGTTGACCACTCTCAGCTCCCTCTTGGGATAGGGACTACTCCTAAGGGTGTCGGGGGTTGTCTTCCGAACTGGAGAACTGACGTCACATTAGCCGTCACCTTCTTCTGCTCTGGTCGGAGTTTCAACACCTCCGCGTCAATCAGAGCTTGAAGGATGTCCTTGAAGACATAGCAGCTTTTGGTAGGGTGCCCCAGCATCCTGTGGTACAAGCAATAGGTGGGATTGTCGGTCTTGCCGACTTCCTCGGGGCGCCGAGCTTTAGGGAGCTTCAGTCGGTTGCTCTTGTTGAGTAGTTTAAAGAGCGAATCGACATGTTCCTCCTTGAAGGAATATTGCTTGTTGGCGCGTGGCTGGCTTGAAGAGCCACTCGCCTTGCCTGATTGAGGTTTGGCGGGAGATTTGATCTTGGTTGCCAAATTATCCTTCCGCTTTGTTTGGAGGGGTGTGTCTGGCGCACGTCTTGTCGACCTTTCTGGCCTAGGCTTACCTTCCTCCGCTCTGACGCGGGCGACAATCTCCTCAGCCTGTTCACCTTGTTGGACTAATTGCTTCCAGATGCGGCTTTCAGCAACTCCTATTTGAGCAAGGAGTGAGGTTTGGAGATTGTGGCGGCATGTTTCCACCAGGGTGGCCTGGGTCATACCGCTTAGACACCGGAGTGCCACGTTCCGAAACCTTTCCACGAAAGACTTAACGGACTCTCCCTTTCGCTGTTTAGTAGCCAAAAGGGTGGGCATCGTGACTTCCGAGTCATCTTCGAAGAAGCGTGTTAAGAACAGCTTCTCCAAATCGCCCCAGTTCTTGATAGAACCTTCTGGGAGCTTCATGAACCATTCAAAGGCCAACCCTTTCAGGGTGCCGATGAACAGACGCGCCAGGATAGCATCGTTGTCTACTACATTCCCGGTTTGAGATTTGAAGTAGTAGATGTGCTGGTTGGGTGACCCCTTCCCGTCGAATGCTTGGAGGGTTGGAGCCTTGAACTTAGGAGGGTATGGAACTAAGTCCCACTCAGCCGGATAGGGCCGGACCACTCCTACTTCTTGGAGGTCTTTGCGATTGGCAAGGGCCTCGAGGCGTCGCTCCAGTTGACTCATTCTTTTAGCATGAGCCTTTCCCTGGTCTTGGTCGCCCTTTACTTGCGACGAGGACTTGGACGAGCCGGAAGTAGATCGCCGCGTCTCCTCAGAAGGTTCGGAAGATGAACTTTCTCCCTTTGCCCTTTGACTTTTTAGGAGGAGACCTCCTCCTGTCTTTGAGCAGCTGTGCAATCGCCTGCTTGAGGGAGTTGATAGATTCCTGCTGAGAAAGAATCATATCCATTTGTGCCTTCTGGATCTGTTCTAAACGTTTTAGCCGTCTCCTCAGGAGTGCCTGTCATGTAGGCGGAGGTTTCCTTCTCGACGGAAGAGTTCGAAGCCCTCGATTCCACTACGGCGGAGTGAGAATCATTCACTTTAATGCCATGGGCTAAGGCATTATAATCAATCGGGAGAATGGCCCCAGTCCGGGTGCGAGTGTGTCGATACACTCCTTCCGGTTCAGAGTCAGACTCATCCGAGCTGACTGCAGGTTGTTTTCCCTTGCTCCTGCTTGTCATATTCGCAGTGAGCTCCGGGTACTCAATGTCGAAGAAGGTCCTCCTTCTGTGGGAGCGCCTTCTTTTGGCTGACGGGGGAATCAGGGTCAGCTGTCTGACTAAAGACTGCTGATGTACGCCTGAGCCGCAACGGCACTCAGAGAGCATATGGATGAGCCGTTGGCAGCAACACGACGAAGTGGCCTGATTGGCACTTCTTTTCTTCGTCAAATAATCCCTCAAATTCATGGGAGGGGGATTGAAAAGATTAGCCTCGCAACGTCGAAGATGGGAGGCATCCATGTGCCATACAGCCTGGACTCAGGCTTCAGGGACGCGGTTCTCGTGCCGCAGCTGTTCAGCGCGCGTCTGGCGTCTCTGTTGAGACAAGACGCGCCTGTCGCGTTGCTGCTTGGTGTGTCAGGGCAGAGACACTTGAGAGAGAGTGGGCTACTGGGCCCCACGTCTATAGGCGCGTGCCTCTTGTGCTTGACAAGGCGCAGAGGCTTCACCTTGGCGTTTGGTGAGTTGGTCCTCAGAGGACCTAACTGAAGGAATCTCGCGTTTGGGCCGCCAAACGCGGACTTCGCGGGGCGCGAGCAAGGCGCCAGTTTGTATGCTGCGTCCAGCCTCAGTCAGACAACCAGAGGTTCTAATTTGCAGTTGACGCGCACGTCTCCTCTATCGACGCTCAGCGTTCCGGTTGCGTCGCGGAGGTGGAGAGAGACCAACAACACCCTGATGCTGAACATCAGAGATTTTAACCACGCGGGTCTCCTGAGAGACGCTGACGCGGGTGTTCTGTGCGACGCGGTTGGTCGCAAAGGCAGTTGTGCCTGGGACCACGCGGGCCTTCTGAGAGGCGTTGGCGCGTGTACCTTGCTTGGCACAGTTGGCAGCAGCAGCGCCCGAGAGAGCCACAGATCGGGCCTCGGGGCCATTCCCCGTCGAGACCCGGCGGCAGACGCGGGTCTTTGGGCTCTTGGAGCCGGAAGAGAGAAACTCTTCGTACTTCGCCTGGTCAAACTCGACAATGAGCGATTCGACCATTTCCCCTTACGGAGGACGTCATCCTGCGCCACGATTTGCTCATCAGTGACAAATGTAGTCCCCAGCGGAGTCGCCATCTCTTGTACGCGCTGGAAAAGAAAGAAACGAGGTGCTGTAAAATTTCCTTGAATCAGATGAAAAATTACAACAAAACTGTTTCCCTCCAGTTACAAGGGAGGGAGGATGTTGAGTCTTGAATCCTCCCTTTATTTAATACTGGGTTCTTCGTGTGGCGGTGGAGAGTGAATCTTGTTCTCCGTTGACCGGATGACCGTCGGGATCGTCAGGGATCTTCTCTTTGGTTGGTAGAAGGAGTAACACAGCTCTTGTCTACCAAAACTCTCAAAGAGAAGGTAGGCAAAGGACAACTCGTACGCAGCGAGCTTGTTGAAGAGTTTAGCTCTCTTTCTCCTGTCTCTGTCTTGTTGTCGTCTGACTAAAGAAAATCCGACCCTCTTTTTCTCCTCCGAAAAATCGACCCCTTCTTCATCAGCGACGGGGCTATTTATAGGGGTTCCAGGGTGAACGTGCCCCCTAAAAACGCTCCACAACGAGGGGCTGACCTCCCCGCTATGTGGGCGGCGGCTGGCCCCATAACCAGGGCGGTTATAACCGAGACGCGGGTGTCGAGCCCACGCGCCTTGATGTTGAGACGCGGGTGTCGAGCCCACGCGCCTTGATGTTGAGACGCGGGTGTCGAGCCCACGCGCCTTGAACTTGAAACTCTACTTTTTAATGGCTTGTCTTTTAGTGATTTTTAGACAGCCTACAGGTATCAATATTGACATTTTTGTATACTCATATATTTTATGTATGTATGCTTTCACTTCAAATAGTATCAATTTCGATTGGTATCTAATTTTTCATACATATATATATTTTTGTTTATGCTAAGCTTGAGTGTTAATGATTATCATGTTTCAATTGATTAGTTTTCAATTGGTATTCTAATACAAGCTTAGACATTGTTTTACTTGGTATTTCATAATGGGGAGAAAACTCGTATTTTATCTTTCAATTGGTATTTGGTTTACCTTTAGTTTTGTATTCCACTCCCTTACTTTATGATAGAAAATAATAATTTCAATTTGAATCATATGTTCTTAATGACAAATTCTTACAATTGGTATCATTTTGCATCAAGATGTTTATTTGAATGTTTTCAATTGGTATCAAGATGCACTACTTTGACACATTCTTAATTGGTATCAAATTTATTTTATTGAGAAAATTCAAAATTGTGTTTTAATAAGAAATGTTAAAAATGTTTTGATATGATTGCATATATGCAAAGAGAGCTTAACATCTCTTCTACATATAGATTCTGTTGAGTGTATCTTATATTGAGGAGCTTGACAACTCTTCTTTATGCGATACACGTGTATAGGGGAGCTTCACATCTCTTCTTATACATTACATATTATGTGTTATGTGAATTAGGGCCTGTCATCCTTTCTTCATGTAATGCATATATGTAGGGAAGTTAACTTAGCATCTTCCTCTTCATGAATGTATATCACATATATTCTTATTATTGATTTGTTTGATGTCACCCCTTTATTGATTCTTTGTTTCGAACAAAAAGGGAGAGAAAAATTTATTGATTTGTTTTTACTTTAACCCTTTGTTGATGATTGACAAAAAGGGGAGAATTATTTATAAGTTTATGCATGTTTTATATGCATGTCATGTTTTATATGCATGTTTTGTTTTATTTATTAGTTTGTTGTTAATTGTTTACATGTTTTTATTGATATCAAGAGCACGTTTTATGCATATCTATACATTCATGTTTAAGAGCTTACATTGCATATTTATTTGTTTATTGCTATGCATGAGTGTTAAGGGGGAGTTTCTTTGAATCTTAACTTTAATCCATGCATATATAACTCCATGAGTTTGTCATCATCAAAAAGGGGGTGATTGTTGGCCCAGAGGCCTTCCACTCTAGTTTTGATGATGATTAACTCATGTAGTTATTTTACTAATAATCTTGTGATTTTATTTTCAGATCATTTAGCAAGATATTAGTTGGTGATTGCTTCAACAAGATGAGTTTTGAAGCCTTCACATGGTGATTCTAGAGCCTGAGCATCAAGATCATACATTGCACTCGTTGGAGTCTAGCTCGTGGATCACCGTTTGGATCGAGTCGACTTGAAGATGGAAGATCGTCAAGAAGACTTAGGTATCCATAGTTTAGTGTGTTTAGATCCATTTGTAAAGATAAGAATGTTGATATACTCAAGTGCACAACACACACAAGTTTTATGTTTTAGAATTGATTTTCATGAATAGATTGATCAAAACAAGTTTACTTTGTTTTTATGTATATTAGATGTGCTCTATATACATACATGCTTACATGACTTATACAAACTTAGTTTGACATACCTATTCATGTAGTTTTATGTTTGGTATTTTTAACAAAACATATTTTTGGAATTAAAGACAAAAACTATGATATGTATATGTTTCATGTATATTGGACTTATGTTCATATGCAACATACTTCAATGTGTTTAAGTATCATGTTTTTGTATTTAAATGAGTTTTAAGAAAAATTAGATTTCCTATTGAAAAATCCAAGTTTGATAGAATACAGTTTTTGGTTTTTGGTAAAACTTTCAAAACACAAAAATAGTTCAAATTGCTTGATATTTGAGTTGAAATTTTTATCACATGTTTATATATCAATGCAAAATGTTAAAACTATTTTTGGAGATTTTTAGAAGAGATAAAAGAATTTTTAAAAAATTATTTTTACCCAGTTTCTGACCCAGACTGTGACTGATAGGCCAGGCCGGTCGACCGTGCGGTCGACCGACGTGCACAGGCTTGTGCACAGTGGGCCGGTCAACCGGGCGGTCGACCGGACCAGAGAGCTTTGCTCTCTGTATCTGGGCGGTTGACTGGGCGGTCGACCGGGTTGCCCCAACGGTCATATTTAGACCGTTGGCGATCGACCGGCCGGTCGACCGCAAGCCTGTCAGGCTGACAGATCAGCCTAACGGCTAGTTTCTTGGGGAGCCTATATATACCCCATTTCTTGGGGTTTTAAAAAGATTTTCAAGAGCAAAAATTCCTACTTTTCTGAAGTGTTTTTACAAGTTTTAAAAAGTGTTTTAGAGCTTAAAAGATTTCATCTTTATTATTTTTCAAGGGTTTTGGAAAATCAAAGAAAACTAGGTTTTTAGGATATTATTTTGGATTTTCATTTCTATCATCTACAAGAGATTTTTCAAGTAGTTTTTCTTTATTATTTGATTTCCAAAAACACCTTGATATCCACTTGAGCTATATCTTCTATCCTAATCTATTAGGATCTTTTGTTTTGTGGAAAAAGTGAGTTTGAGGTTGTTGTAGCCTCCAAGTTGTAAACACCCTTGCTTTTGTTGTATCCCTCTTTGGTAGAGGTTGATCGGGTGATTGGTTTGCTCCCTCTTTGGTAGAGGTTGAGGATTGTGGTTTGCTCCCTCTAGTGAGAGGTGGAGTTGGTTTGTGTATCCCTCTTCGGTAGAGGTGATTGTGGTTGTTTGGCTACGGGCCTACCCCTCGATTGTGAGGTGGTGTTTGAGAGAGGAGTTCGGTACTCCTATTGTTGTAACAAATCCTCCTCGGTGGAGGTTCCCTCGGTGGGAGATAGTGAATTGAAAATCCTTCTCGGTGAAGGCGGGAACGTAGAGCTAGGGGCTCGAACCTTGAAACATATCTTTGTGTTTGCGTTTGATTCATTGTCTCTCAATTCTCTCTTTATTTTGTGTTGTGCATTGATTCATATTGCCATATCTTATTTGCTTGCATTTGTGCCTTGCATATATTCATATTACCTATTCATATTATATGCTTGGTTTGTTTGTGTGTGCCTCACTTGTACTTAACCACGAGAGCTTCATATAGCACCTCAACCCTTATCTAGGGGAATCAAGAGGAGTTAGTCCAGAGCCTTCACGGGAATTCGGCTACACTCGTTGGTTGTATTAAGTGTAGTTACAAATTATTTTTAGCTTCCGCATTTAGTTTCTAAATTAGCATTATCACCTATTCACCCCCCCCCCCTCTAGGTGATTTCAAAATTAGAAAAGAAAAGGAAAGGAAAGGAAAGAAAGGAAAGAAGGAAAGAAAGAAAGAAAAGCAAAGGAAAGAAAAAAAGAAGAGAAGGGGAAGGTAGGCCGACCGTGGCTTGGCCGTGGTCGCCGGTGGCGACCGGAGTTGGCCGGAGTTGGCTGAAGATGGGCGGCCAAAGCCCCAAAAGAGAAGGTGGTTGATGGTGAAAGTGTAGTTCAACTGAAAAAAATGAAGTTTTGAAAATAGCGTTTCGGAGAACGAAGCTAGACCTCGTTCGAAAGAGAATGACGAGAAGAAGATGGTATGGTTGGTGGTGGTTAAGGTGGTGTAGGTGGTGGGGAAATGGTGGTGAAGTTGGTGGAGAAGATGGGTTTTTTGGTGAGAAATGGAGGAAGAAGATGGTGATGAAGATGGTGTTGTGGTTGTTGTTGTTGTTGGAATGGAGGAGTAGATGGAGGGGAGAATGGTGGAAGAAGTTGGTGGTGGAGGAGATGGAGAATGGGGGGGTGGCCGGCCAATAGGAAAGGCAAGGGCTGCTGTTTCGTTGGCTGTAAAATGAAGGAGAAGAAGAGAAAATGAAAGAGAGAGAAGATGGGAATGTGTATATATATATATATAAAGGAGTTGATTATTACAACGATGCCCTTGCCAATCCTTCCAAAAGAGACTTGCGTCTCTACATAAAATGGGCTGCGTCTCCTTCATGAAATCCGCGTCTGACAACTAAAGTTGGACGCAGAGATTAATGCTGCGTCCAAAAAGGGAAAACGCAAGATCGCGTTAAAGAAGAGGCAAAAAGGCATGGGTGATTTGATCTCGGTTGATTTCCTTTGAAGAACATAACATTAAATACGGGATGGAGAGAGTCTCTGCATTAACTGTAGAACCCAGATTTGGTGGGTCTCATTTCAGGTAAGGAGAGAGAAAAGGTATAATATTCAGATAGAATTCCGGTATTTGGGGAAACACCGGAAACTCAGGAAAAACCCGAAAAATAAAGTATCTCGAAAAGTTTCCCAAAAATTCTCAAAAATAATAAATATTATTTTAAGATTTTTGGTGAAATCAATTTTTAGAAATTTAGTTTCATTTTTAAAATAAAAATCTTGGAATCCACTGTGGACGGTGTGTACACCGGGTAGGCCGATTTTTGATAAATTCTAAAAATTATCCAAAAATTTATTTAGATAGAAAATATAATTTTAAGAAATAATATGAAAGTTGTTTCTAGAATTTTAACTCCATTTGTAAATTAAAAATCCGAAAGTCGGTCAGCGACACTAGTCGACACCAGTTTTGAAGATTTACAATTTAATTTCGAAAAATTTCAGAAAATCATGAAAAATCTAGAATATAAAAAAATAATATTGAAACTAAAATCGGTCAAATCTGATACCAAAAAGGTCAAATCATGCAGTACTGCTATATGAGTAAGGATTTAAATAATAGAAAATAAAATAAAAAAATACGCTCCAAAAATCAGGACACATAGTTGTGTACGCATTCTGAGGATGGGGTGTTACAAATTAGCTTCATGCGAAGCTGTAAGTTAGCTGTCTGTGGAGCTATGAAAAGCTTCATGAGAAGCTATCAAGAAAGCTTCCGGCGAAGCTAGACAAACTTAGCCTCTCAGTCGAGGCTATCCCTTTTAGCTCATGCGATGCTAAGTGTTGAGCTAACTTAGCATCTTTGGCCTGCTTAGGTCTCTTCAAAGACAATCTTGGCTTACTGTCTGCTTCACTGGATCAGTAGAGTCCAAGTCGCTGATTTGTCCCTCGGACACGGGTAAAAACTAATCGTCAGCTTGTCTGTGACTTGTCTTTTATAAATGTCGACAAGTTAGAATTCGTTCAGACCGGTTGGAAAGCTGTCTGAGAGTTTTATCTTTTTGAGTGTCAACAGTGCTAATCTAGCGATCAATTAATGCGAAATTAAGAACTTTACATTAACACACAATGTATAACCAAGAGTGAAATTGAATTCTCTGTGAAGGGCTCTAGAACTTCTCCTCACGATTTCTCTAAACTAATAGTTGAGGTGCTACAATAGCTCTCTTGATTGAATAAAAGTATGAGCACAAAACATTATATGGCATGTATACATATGAGCAATAATAACAATGCAAGCATAAGAGTTGAGAGTTGAGAGATAGAGAGCTCCAAACGCAAACGCAAAGATATGTTTCGAGGTTCAAGTTACCGCTCTACGTCCCCGTCTTCACACAAAAGTATTTTCACTATGTCCACTAAGAACCTTCCACAAAGAGACCTCCACCGAGGAATTACAACTTACAAACTGGGAGTACACAACTTCAACTCTCACACCTCTACACAAGAGACTAGGCACAAAGCCAAGCACGAAGCAAAGAAAAGAAATACAACTGATGATCTGATGATCACAAACAAGAACTTAGTAATCTCAAAACACCACAAACAAAGCCTCTTACAAACAAGATCCTAGAGGATAGATTTTGAAATGAAAAACTCAAGTATGTGAGTGTACAAAATTTTTGAAAAATAAATACAAAATAAAACTCTTGGGAAAACTTCCTGATAGATGAAGAAATTGAAGAACAAAACTGGAATTCCCAAAACTTGATTTTCTTTGATTTTCAAAACCTTGAAACAAATAAAGATTTTGATTTTGAAGCTCTAAAACTTGTTTAAAAACTTGTCGTAGAGAACCAGTAGAAGATAGGAATTTTAGCTCTAAACAATAATGACCAAAACTGGCTCCAAAAGACCCCATAAATAGAGGTTCAGAAAACTACCTGTTGGGGCTCAGAACAGGTCAGAAATCATATGTCGGTCGACTGCCCGGTCGACCGTCCCCAAGGTACAGAGAGTTTTAACTCTCTATCACTTGACTGCTTGGTCGACCGGCCCCCAACAGAAAGTTGGGTTGAGCCAGTCGGTCGACCATACTTGGGCTCGTGCATGTGAGCACGTCGGCCGACCGGTCGGTCGAATGTAAGCGGCCCAAACCCAAATTTTAAGGGTATAAACTCTAACTTGTTAAATCCATAAAAATTCAAATAAATCCCAATAAATTTCACAAAAATAAGTTCATATAAGTACTTTGAAGTATCAGATATATGTGATAAAAAATCAACACATATTACAAACAATTGGATTATTTTTAAGGTAAAGAAATTTAGGCTTTAGGCATAAACAAAAAACCGTATTTTTCAAGAACCAAACTTCTAAATGGAAATCCGATTTTCCTCAAACTTGTATAAATACAAAAACAAGTTATGAAACACATTTGAAGCATAATGTGTATGGATAGAATCTAATACACATAGTAAATGATATACACTTATTTTTGACAATAAATACCAAAATAAGTTTTGATAAAAGTAAAACTTACACACATGAGCTAGAAACATCAAAATAAGTTTTCTGAATATATATGAAGCATAAATGCATATGGATGAAATCCAATATACATATAAACCATGTAAACCTCTTTTGATGGAATCTATTCATGAAAACAAAGGATGTATCTTGATAATCTGAAACACGAAACCGTATACATGATAAACCAAAACACATAGAAATAAGTTTATATAAATAATAGAACTCTAATATATGTAGCACATATATAAACTATGAAACTCATTCTATTGAGATGTAAATCATGTAAACATAAAAATTCTTAAAATCAAAACGGTTTAAACCGAAAACCAAAACTATAAACCTTGTGTGTGTGTGTGTATACTTGAGTAATTCAAAACTATACTATCCTTACACAAGATCTAAACATATATCTAAACAAACAAACCTAAACTAAAGTCTTCTTGTCGATCTTCTTCTCCAAGACGATTCGATCCAAACAATATCCAAAGAGCGACGACTCCTTCTCGAGTTCTTGATGCGATCTTGAAGTGCGAGCTCTTAAATCAACGCGTGATAGATTCAAAAGTTAACTTCGAGTCTATTGTAGAAGCTAAACACCAATAATAATCTTGACCTATATCTGAAACTTAACAAACACAAGATCATTAGTACCATAACTTCATAGGTTAGTCATCATCAAAACTAGGGTGAAAGGCCTTTGGGTCAACAAGATGAGGGTTTTAGAGTCTGGTGAAGTGATAGCATGCTCACGATAAATCTCCTGGCCAAGCATGAGGCTGATGAGTTCTTCTAACAGTACATGGTCGACTCATGTGTTGATGGAGATGACGAACGAGTCATACTGTAACGCCCCGATCCTGCGGGTACGGAGACGTTACTGCGACGTATATACGCAGGTCAGAGATACCCTCACGTATATACACTAAGCATCAGTACAGGCAAGAATCAGAGTACGGAAGCAAGTGGTGCATTATACATTCCAACATATGAGTACAATTACAAAGTTATCACCAGGGGTGATCTAATATTACATGAATATTACATCACTGATATGCGCAATTGGAGATTACAAAGAGGTGTACAAGTAAGAACAGTACACAGGCACTCACGAGTTTACAAAAGGAAAACTCGAAAGGCACACAGGGGGCTGGAAGGATAGAGCTCTGGATGATCTGCTGGAGATCCACGCTACCGCTGCGCTTTTCAGGTCAGCAACTGGGATTCTACAAGCTCCAAGCTCCGACATGCTCCAAGCTCCAAGACCTGGACATGAGAATCCAGGGGAAGATAGAACTCCCCAGGCGAGTGGTGATACAAAAGCCGGATGGCGTGCTGAGATAAGTACAAGTGTATCGATAAAACCGAATCATAATCATGCATTGAAAACCGTGTCGTGAGCATAAGCATGTATAGGCAGGTAGATATATAACAAGTGATATCAAGCAAGAAGTACTCATGGTATGGTAAGATAGGAACATGAGACTGATGGAATGGAACACAAGGAATAAAGCAGGGTATGAGCAGCGAATATGATAATAATCATAAAACCAGAAATCTGATGTAAAACCTAATAGAAGTAAGCTCGGTAAAGCATACAACGGATCCATAGTTGGCATCTTTTATTATTATTATTACTCGTCTTACCCTGATGTCTAGATATGTGAACTAGCGTCCCAGCACACATATATCCACATCTGAGTAAAGCAAGGTTGTTATTGGAAACCAACGGGGGTATCAACGAACAATGTTTACAGTGGGTCCCGTGCATACCCGGGACCACGGCCCAGGATGTTCCGTTGCTTGGTGACGGAACCTACCGCAAGGCGATTTAGGAGGGTCTTATGGATGCCCTTATCAAGATGGTACCAGGAAGGAGGGAGCAGCTCTCCCCTCGGTCCCCTGGAGGCCCACAGGTCAGACTGAAAGTTTTAGCTGCACAACATGCCTAATATCACTGTAAACACGAACATGTATTGATAGCCGCAAGTTTCCCCCGACCCAATGTAAGTTGTCCAGTTTTATGGTTTATTAGGTAGTTATCCAATTTACGGGAATAGCAGGTACAAGACATGATCAGGAATTCAGGAGGACATGAGTACTATAAATTCAGGTCACTGTATATATAATACAGGATAACAAGTACAAGATTCAAGTCACTGCATGTAATGCAGGATAATAAGTGTAGTATTCCCGTAAATGAGATAATCACAGGTCAAGTATATCATGCCGGGTGTCAAGTGATAGCATGACAGGAGGATAATATTTGGCAGGTGACCAATCAAGTCAAGAGATTGATATTAGTCCGGATGGCAAGTCATGTCATAACAAGGGGCCTTGCCAAGTAGTAGCATATTTGGTGTCAGGTGATAACACCTCAGTTGTCAGGTGATACAAACAGGTGTTAAATAGTAGCATGTAGATGACAGGTATGAAGTAATGGCATAGCAAGTGTTAACATATCAGGTAAATACGTGGCATGATGATAGAGTAGCTGAGCACAACCAAGCGGAGCTGAGCAAGCTGGAGGCACAGATAGCAAACAGTATTTAACACTGGAGCGTCTGGTAAGGTTACCGGGACAACTCGGCTTAAGGTGCGAGTAGAAAATTCGGCAGCCTCTCGCCTAGACGAATCTAGTGGTAAAGTGCTGAGTGCTGATCATGATAACCAGGCGGAGCTGAAGAACCGACGGTCCCAATCACCTCTCTTTCAAGATAGTGAGAGACCGGAGGCTGAAGGACGGAGAGACCTGTCGGTCCCAATCACTTCTCTTTCGAGATCGTGAGAGACTGGAGGCTGAAGGGTCCGGAAGTCAAGTACGCTCGGGGTTTAAGCGCACTCTCGGTGGCTACTAGCCATCCCAGGAGTGGGCAGAAACCCAGAGTCCAACGACCATGAAGGGTCGGCCACGCATGGTATAAAGCAGTAAAATACAACACAGGCATGGTATATGTACAAGAATTAAACTACCCTAATACAAGCATTCGTCACAAAGCAATACATGTCCAGTCATTGGCACTCGGCCATACACAAATATAAGGACTCAGCCCAATACATAATACATGAAAACATGGAATAAAATACATGTCGACCCGACAAAGCAGGGAAACCAAATGGAGGCGAGAGCGAGGACACTCGCCTAAATCTCCGGAAGAACCGAAAACTCTGAAATCCATGGAACTCGCGTACGCGCCATAAATATAATAAGTGAAGAGGAGAGAGAAAGAGTTAGAGAGAGAAAGAGTGAGGAAAACTAGAGAGAGAAGTATATGGAAGGAGAGAGTGCACAGGGAGACGCGGGTTTTGAGAGTGAGACGCGGGAGTCGCAGACGCGGGAGTCACAAACGCGGGAATCGCGTCGCAAAGGTGCCACAAATGCTGGGTTCGAGACCGCCACAAACGCGGGGTTCGAGACCCGCGTTCAAGTCAGGACACGAGAAGAACGCGGACGCGGTCATGGGTTCCGCGTCGCGTTAGCATGAGAAGAACACAGACGCGGGCATTAGCTCTGCGTCGTGCAGACATGAAAGGGACACAGACGCGGGCATGGACTCCGCGTTGCGTCGGTACAAGAACGCGAAGGCCGCGTTTAAACAGATGCCAAGAACGCGAAGATCCGCGTTAAGGCGTTGCCTGGACGCGGGGGTGAGATCCGCGTCAGCAATATACAGAGAGGAGGAGGGAGAGAGAAAGGGAAAGGTGCTTGCTTTGGTGGTGGTGTTATTTTGTGGAGGAGTTGGATTTTGATGGAGTAATGAAAAAGAAGGTGAAGGAGGTGATGTTTAGTGTTGTCGCTTACAATTGTCACCGGAATGATTACCGGAATAATCGTGAACGATTACCGGAATAATCATCGGTTGCAATTGTCACCGGAATGATTACCGGAATAATCGTGAACGATTACCGGAATAATCATCGGAGATATTGCCGACGGAAAAGAGCTCGGCCCCAATCCAAAGGAGGTGGTCGGCCCTTGAGAAGATGATGGGGTGGTGGTTTTGTGGAGAGGTTTGATGGTGGTAGTTTTGGAGAAGGTAAAGGAGAAGGTGAAAGCTTTGGTGGAGTTTGTTGGAGGTTTACATGGAGATGGAGGAGGAAGAAGATGAAGGTAAGGAGTTGGAGAAATTGTAGTGGTTGTTGTTATGGTGGAGATGAAGGAGGAGTTGGTGGTGGTTAGAGTTGTGGTGACGAGAAAATGAAGTGGAATGAAGAAGGAAAAGTATATATAGGATTTGGGAATTGTGAAGGTGATGTAAAAATGTAAAAGAGAGGGGGTTATTTGTAAAAATGGAGAGGTGAGGTGTCTCTTGGCGGCCATGGTGATGGGAGAGGGATTTGAGTGGTTTGGGATATCTTGGAGAAGATATTTTTGGAGGAAAGGAGATATTTTTGGAGAAGATATTTTTGGTGGAAGAATGGAGAATTTTGTAGAATTTGGTGGAAGGAAAAGGAAGGAAAGAAAAGGGAAAAAGGAAAAGAAATTAAAAAAGAAAGATATTCTCTTGGAAGAAAAAGTGAAAATAATTAGAGCAGCGGATTCCCGGGATTTAGTTGCGGATGCGGAAAACTTTTGGAAAAATACCGAAATCGTCCGAAAATCAAGTATCTCGGAACGACCCGCAAAAATTCTCAGAAATCAAGAATATTATTCTAAGAATCATAGTGAAATTAGTTTCAAGAAATTCTTTATAGTTCTTAAATTAAAAATCCTGGAATCGGCCACCAATATCGGTCGACACCAAATCTCGCAGAAATCTGATAAATTCTGAAAATTCCCAAAAAATATATTTAAGATAGAAAATATTATTCTAAAAAAATATAGGAAAGTGGTTTCTCAAAATTTGACTCCATTTGTATATTAAAATTCCAGGAATCGGTCAGCGGTGCTGGTCGACACTGATTTTGAAGATTTTCCATTTAATTCAGGAAAATTTCAGAAAATTATAGAAAATCTAAAATATTGGAAAATGATGTTTGAAACTGAAATCGGTCAAATCTGAATACCCGAAAGACTAAATTGAGTAAGACACTAGGATCGGGTCCCTGGTTCAGAGAAGAGCAGACTCTGAGTTCACGAATCCGGATCCAAGACAAAATGATCATATAAATAATTCATAATACAAAATAAATACAGGAAGTAAATCGAAAAATACTATCAGAAAATACGAATACGCAACTAGGTACGTATTCTAGGAGCGGGGTGTTACATTCCATCCACCTTACAAAAAATTGCGTCCTCGCAATTTCGATAAGGGGTAAAATGAACACAAAGGGGACATGGGTGGAATTTATACCATTCAAGATATGAAGTACTATAGGTAGGGCTCTCAAGTTGACGAAACAGTAATCAGAATATAGATATCTTCTGCACTCTGGCTGTATAAGTTTTTGAACAGTACCAATAACACTGATCTGATGTCGTTACTTTGCAATAGAGTTCCAGTTGTACTGCATACTTTATAGCCCTCCGAGAATAAACCAGAATATTGAAAATAAAGGAAACCCTGATAGTCCTGAGCATAATAAAGAAGATCGATAATTGAGAATTCCGAATACCAGGCATCAATCACTCTGAAAGATATAGCCGAGAATGTAGAATATCCGTAGAGAATTCTGACAACTGACTTCTGAAAGATAACCCGATTAGGATCAACCCTGGGAATACCCGAGCACCATAGAGTCAGCCGAAGAGATCATATAATAGCTTTCTTCAAAACCAGCCACTACCTCTCTAGTCTACTCATATCTTAAGTTGGTATAAGGCTTCGAAAAATCAAAACAGGGAAAGATGGAAGGGATTAGGAATCAAAGGAAAGATGATCAAGAATAGATAACTCTGTACTTGTAGTTGGATTGTATAACCAGGACTCATGCATTCCAGTTGCAAATTTCTTTACCATTAATTTGCAGTCTGGACGTACTGAGGATGTGAGAACCTAGGCTCTGATACCATCCTGTAACGCCCCGATCCTGCGGGTACGGAGACGTTACTGCGACGTATATACGCAGGTCAGAGATACCTCACGTATATACGCTAAGCATCAGTACAGGTAAGAATCAGAGTACGGAAGCAAGTGGTGCATTATACATTCCAACATATGAGTACAATTACAAAGTTATCACCAGAGGTGATCCAATATTACATGAATATTACATCACTGATATGCGCAATTGGAGATTACAAAGAGGTGTACAAGTAAGAACAGTACACAGGCACTCACGAGTTTACAAAAGGAAAACTCGAAAGGCACACAGGGGGCCTGGAAGGATAAAGCTCTGGATGATCTGCTGGAGATCCACGCTACCGCTGCGCTTTTCAGGTCAGCAACTGGGATTCTACAAGCTCCAAGCTCCGACATGCTCCAAGCTCCAGGACCTGGACATGAGAATCCAGTGGAGTCAGATAGAACTCCCCAGGCGAGTGGTGATACAAAAGCCGGATGGCGTGCTGAGATAAGTACAAGTGTATCGATAAAACCGAATCATAATCATGCATTGAAAACCGTGTCGTGAGCATAAGCATGTATAGGCAGGTAGATATATAACAAGTGATATCAAGCAAGAAGTACTCATGGTATGGTAAGATAGGAACATGAGACTGATGGAATGGAACACAAGGAATAAAGTAGGGTATGAGCAGCGAATATGATAATAATCATAAAACCAGAAATCCGATGTAAAACCTAATAGAAGTAAGCTCGGTAAAACATACAACGGATCCATAGTTGGCATCTTTTATTATTATTATTACTCGTCTTACCCTGATGTCTAGATATGTGAACTAGCGTCCCAGCACACATATATCCACATCTGAGTAAAGCAACGTTGTTATTGGAAACCAACGGGGGTATCAACGAACAATGTTTACAGTGGGTCCCGTGCATACCCGGGACCACGGCCCAGGATGTTCCGTTGCTTGGTGACGGAACCTACCGCAAGGCGATTTAGGAGGGTCTTATGGATGCCCTTATCAAGATGGTACCAGGAAGGAGGGAGCCAGCTCTCCCCTCGGTCCCCTGGAGGCCCACAGGTCAGACTGGAAGTTTTAGTTACACAACATGCCTAATACCACTGTAAACACGAACATGTATTGATAGCCGCAAGTTTCCCCCCACCCAATGTAAGTTGTCCAGTTTTATGGTTTATTAGGTAGTTATCCAATTTACGGGAATAGCAGGTACAAGACATGATCAGAAATTCAGGAGTACATGAGTACTATAAATTCAGGTCACTGTATATATAATACAGGATAATAAGTACAAGATTCAAGTCACTGCATGTAATGCAGGATAATAAGTGTAGTATTCCCGTAAATGAGATAATCACAGGTCAAGTATATCATGCCGGGTGTCAAGTGATAGCATGACAGGAGGATGATATTTGGCAGGTGACCAATCAAGTCAAGAGATTGATATTAGTCCGGATGGCAAGTCATGTCATAACAAGGGGCCTTGCCAAGTAGTAGCATATTTGGTGTCAGGTGATAACACCTCAGTTGTCAGGTGATACAAACAGGTGTTAAATAGTAGCATGTAGATGACAGGTATGAAGTAATGGCATAGCAAGTGTTAACATATCAGGTAAATACGTGGCATGATGATAGAGTAGCTGAGCACAACCAAGCGGAGCTGAGCAAGCTGGCGGCACAGCTAGCAAACAGTATTTAACACTGGAGCGTCTGGCAAGGTTACCGGGACAACTCGGCTTAAGGTGCGAGTAGAAAATTCGGCAGCCTCTCGCCTAGACGAATCTAGTGGTAAAGTACTGAGTGCTGATCATGATAACCAGGCGGAGCTGAAGAACCTGACGGTCCCAATCACCTCTCTTTCAAGATAGTGAGAGATCGGAGGCTGAAGGACGGAGAGACCTGTCGGTCCCAATCACTTCCCTTTCGAGATCGTGAGAGTCCGGAGGCTGAAGGGTCCGGAAGTCAAGTACGCTCGGGGTTTAAGCGCACTCTCGGTGGCTACTAGCCATCCCAGGAGTGGGCAGAAACCCAGAGTCCAACGACCATGAAGGGTCGGCCACGCATGGTATAAAGCAGTAAAATACAACACAGGCATGGTATATGTACAAGAATTAAACTACCCTAATACAAGCATTCGTCACAAAGCAATACATGTCCAGTTATTGGCACTCGGCCATACACAAATACAAGGACTCAGCCTAATACATAATACATGAAAAAATGGAATAAAATACTTGTCGACCCGACAAAGCAGGGAAACCCAAATGGAGGCGAGAGCGAGGACACTCGCCTAAATCTCCGGAAGAACCGAAAACTCTGAAATCCATGGAACTCGCGTACGCGCCATAAATATAATAAGTGAAGAGGAGAGAGAAAGAGTTAGAGAGAGAAAGAGAGAGGAAAACTAGAGAGAGAAGTATATGGAAGGAGAGAGTGCACAGGGAGACGCGGGTTTTGAGAGTGAGACGCGGGAGTCGCAGACGCGGGAGTCATAGATGCGGGAATCGCGTCGCAAAGGTGCCACAAACGCGGGGTTCGAGACCGCCACAAACGCGGGGTTCGAGACCCGCGTTCAAGTCAGGACACGAGAAGAACGCGGACGCGGTCATGGGTTCCGCGTCGCGTTAGCAAGAGAAGAACATAGACGCGGGCATTAGCTCCGCGTCGTGCAGACATGAAAGGGACACAGACGCGGGCATGGACTCCGCGTTGTGTCGGTACAAGAACGCGAAGGCCGCGTTTGAACAGATGCCAAGAACGCGAAGATCCGCGTTAAGGCGTTGCCTGGACGCGGGGGTGAGATCCGCGTCAGCAATATACAGAGAGGAGGAGGGAGAGAGAAAGGGAAAGGTGCTTGCTTTGGTGGTGGTGTTATTTGGTGGAGGATTTTGATGGAGTAATGAAAAAGAAGGTGAAGGAGGTGATGTTTAGTGTTGTCGTTTACAATTGTCACCGGAATGATTACCGGAATAATCGTGAACTATTACCGGAATAATCATCGGTTGCAATTGTCACCGGAATGATTACCGGAATAATCGTGAACGATTACCGGAATAATCATCGGAGATATTGCCGACGGAAAAGAGCTCGGCCCCAATCCAAAGGAGGTGGCCGGCCCTTGAGAAGATGATGGGGTGGTGGTAGTTTTGGAGAAGGTAAAGGAGAAGGTGAAAGCTTTGGTGGAGTTTGTTGGAGGTTTACATGGAGATGGAGGAGGAAGAAGATGAAGGTAAGGAGTTGGAGAAGTTGTAGTGGTTGTTGTTATGGTGGAGATGAAGGAGGAGTTGGTGGTGGTTAGAGTTGTGGTGAAGAGAAAATGAAGTGGAATGAAGAAGGAAAAGTATATATAGGATTTGGGAATTGTGAAGGTGATGTAAAATTGTAAAAGAGAGGGGGTTATTTGTAAAAATGGAAAGGTGAGGTGTCTCTTGGCCGGCCATGGTGATGGGAGAGGGATTTGAGTGGTTTGAGATATTTTGGAGAAGTTATTTTTGGAGGAAAGGAGATATTTTGGAGAAGATATTTTTGGTGGAAGAATGGAGAATTTTGTAGAATTTGGTGGAAGGAAAAGGAAGGAAAGAAAAAGGAAAAAGGAAAAGAAATTAAAAAAGGAAGATATTCTCTTGGAAGAAAAAGTGAAAATAATTAGAGCAGCGGATTCCCGGGATTTAGTTGCGGATGCGGAAAACTTTCGGAAAAATACCGAAATCGTCCGAAAATCAAGTATCTCAGAACGACCCGCAAAAATTCTCAAAAATCAAGAATATTATTCTAAGAATCACAGTGAAATTAGTTTCAAGAAATTCTTTATAGTTCTTAAATTAAAAATCCTGGAATCGGCCGCCAATATCGGTCGACACCAAATCTCGCAGAAATCTGATAAATTCTGAAAATTCCCGAAAAATATATTTAAGATAGAAAATATTATTCTAAGAAAATATAGGAAAGCGATTTCTCAAAATTTGATTCCATTTGTAAATTAAAATTCCAGGAAACGGTCAGCGGTGCTGGTCGACACTTGTTTTGAAGATTTTCCATTTAATTCAGGAAAATTCCAGAAAATTATAGAAAATCTAAAATATTGGAAAATGATGTTTGAAACTGAAATCGGTCAAATCTGAATACCAAAAAGACTAAATTGAGTAAGACACTAGGATCGGGTCCCTGGTTCAGAAAAGAGCAGACTCTGAGTCCACGAATCCGGATCCAAGACAAAACGATCATATAAATAATTCATAATACAAAATAAATACAGGAAGTAAATTGAAAAATACTATCAGAAAATATGAATACGCAACTAGGTACGTATTCTAGGAGCGGGGTGTTACATTCCATCCACCTTACAAAAAATTGCGTCCTCGCATTTCGATAAGGGGTAAAATGAACACAAGGGGACATGGGTGGAATTTATACCATTCAAGATATGAAGTACTATAGGTAGGGCTCTCAAGTTGACGAAACAGTAATCAGAATATAGATATCTTCTGCACCTCTGGCTGTATAAGTTTTTGAACGGTACCAAATAATACTGATCTGATGTCGTTACTTTGCAATAGAGTTCCAGTTGTACTGCATACTTTATAGCCCTCCGAGAATAAACCAGAATATTGAAAATAAAGGAAACCCTGATAGTCCTGAGCGTAATAAAGAAGATCGATAATTGAGAATTCCAAATACCAGGCATCAATCACTCTGAAAGATATAGCCGAGAATGTAGAATATCCGTAGAGAATTCTGACAACTGACTTCTGAAGATAACCCGATTAGGATCAATCCTGGGAATAACCGAGCACCATAGAGTCAGCCGAAGAGATCATATAATAGCTTTCTTCAGAACCAGCCACTACCTCTCTAGTCTACTCATATCTTAAGTTGGTATAAGGCTTCGAAAAATCAAAACAGGGGAAAGATGGAGGGGATTAGGAATCAAAGGAAAGATGATCAAGAATATATAACTCTGTACTTGTAGTTGGATTGTATAACCAGGACTCATGCATTCCAGTTGCAAATTTCTTTACCATTAATTTGCAGTCTGGACGTACTGAGGATGTGAGAACCTAGGCTCTGATACCATCCTGTAACGCCCCGATCCTGCGGGTACGGAGACGTTACTGCGACGTATATACGCAGGTCAGAGATACCCTCACGTATATACGTTAAGCATCAGTACAGGCAAGAATCAGAGTACGGAAGCAAGTGGTGCATTATATATTCCAACATATGAGTACAATTACAAAGTTATCACCAGAGGTGATCCAATATTACATGAATATTACATCACTGATATGCGCAATTGGAGATTACAAAGAGGTGTACAAGTAAGAACAGTACACAGGCACTCACGAGTTTACAAAAGGAAAACTCGAAAGGCACACAGGGGGCCTGGAAGGATAAAGCTCTGGATGATCTGCTGGAGATCCACGCTACCGCTGCGCTTTTCAGGTCAGCAACTGGGATTCTACAAGCTCCAAGCTCCGACATGCTCCAAGCTCCAGGACCTGGACATGAGAATCCAGTGGAGTCAGATAGAACTCCCCAGGCGAGTGGTGATACAAAAGCGGATGGCGTGCTGAGATAAGTATAAGTGTATCGATAAAACCGAATCATAATCATGCATTGAAAACCGTGTCGTGAGCATAAGCATGTATAGGCAGGTAGATATATAACAAGTGATATCAAGCAAGAAGTACTCATGGTATGGTAAGATAGGAACATGAGACTGATGGAATGGAACACAAGGAATAAAGCAGGGTATGAGCAGCGAATATGATAATAATCATAAAAACCAGAAATTCGATGTAAAACCTAATAGAAGTAAGCTCGGTAAAGCATACAATGGATCCATAGTTGGCACTTTTTTATTATTATTACTCGTCTTACCCTGATGTTTAGATATGTGAACTAGCGTCCCAGCACACATATATCCACATCTGAGTAAAGCAAGGTTGTTATTGGAAACCAACGGGGGTATCAACGAACAATGTTTGCAGTGGGTCCCGTGCATACCCGGGACCACGGCCCAGGATGTTCCGTTGCTTGGTGACAGAACCTACCGCAAGGCGATTTAGGAGGGTCTTATGGATGCCCTTATCAAGATGGTACCAGGAAGGAGGGAGCCAGCTCTCCCCTCGGTCCCCTAGAGGCCCACAGGTCAGACTGAAAGTTTTAGTTACACAACATGCCTAATACCACTGTAAACACGAACATGTATTGATAGCCGCAAGTTTCCCCCGACCTAATGTAAGTTGTCAGTTTTATGGTTTATTAGGTAGTTATCCAATTTACGGGAATAGCAGGTACAAGACATGATCAGGAATTCAGGAGTACATGAGTACTATAAATTCAGGTCACTGTATATTAATACAGGATAACAAGTACAAGATTCAAGTCACTGCATGTAATGCAGGATAATAAGTGTAGTATTCCCGTAAATGAGATAATCACAGGTCAAGTATATCATGCCGGGTGTCAAGTGATAGCATGACAGGAGGATGATATTTGGCAGGTGACCAATCAAGTCAAGAGATTGATATTAGTCCGGATGGCAAGTCATGTCATAACAAGGGGCCTTGCCAAGTAGTAGCATATTTGGTGTCAGGTGATAACACCTCAGTTGTCAGGTGATACAAACAGGTGTAAATAGTAGCATGTAGATGACAGGTATGAAGTAATGGCATAGCAAGTGTTAACATATCAGGTAAATACGTGGCATGATGATAGAGTAGCTGAGCACAACCAAGCGGAGCTGAGCAAGCTGGAGGCACAGATAGCAAACAGTATTTAACACTGGAGCGTCTGGCAAGGTTACGGGACAACTCGGCTTAAGGTGCGAGTAGAAAATTCGGCAGCCTCTCGCCTAGACGAATCTAGTGGTAAAGTGCTGAGTGCTGATCATGATAACTAGGCGGAGCTGAAGAACCTGACGGTCCCAATCACCTCTCTTTCAAGATAGTGAGAGACCGAGGCTGAAGGATGGAGAGACCTGTCGGTCCCAATCACTTCCCTTTCGAGATCGTGAGAGACCGGAGGCTGAAGGGTCCGGAAGTCAAGTACGCTCGGGGTTTAAGCACACTCTCGCTGGCTACTAGCCATCCCAAGAGTGGGCAGAAACCAGAGTCCAACGACCATGAAGGGTCGGCCACGCATGGTATAAAGCAGTAAAATACAACACAGGGCATGGTATATGTACAAGAATTAAACTACCCTAATACAAGCATTCGTCACAAAGCAATACATGTCCAGTCATTGGCACTCGGCCATACACAAATACAAGGACTCAGCCCAATACATAATACATGAAAACATGGAATAAAATACATGTCGACCCGACAAAGCAGGGAAACCCAAATGGAGGCGAGAGCGAGGACACTCGCCTAAATCTCCGGAAGAACCGAAAACTATGAAATCCATGGAACTCGCGTACGCGCCATAAATATAATAAGTGAAGAGGAGAGGGAAAAGAGTTAGAGAGAGAAAGAGAGAGGAAAACTAGAGAGAGAAGTATATGGAAGGAGAGAGTGCACAGGGAGACGCGGGTTTTGAGAGTGAGACGTGGGAGTCGCAGACGCGGGAGTCACAGACGCGGGAATCGCGTCGCAAAGGTGCCACAAACGCGGGGTTCGAGACCGCCACAAACGCGGGGTTCGAGACCCGCGTTCAAGTCAGGACACGAGAAGAACGCGGACGCGGTCATGGGTTCCGCGTCGCGTTAGCATGAGAAGAACACAGACGAGGGCATTAGCTCCGCGTCGTGCAGACATGAAAGGGACACAGACACGGGCATGGACTCCGCGTTGCATCGGTACAAGAACGCGAAGGCCGCGTTTAAACAGATGCCAAGAACGCGAAGATCCGCGTTAAGGCATTGCCTGGACGCGGGGGTGAGATCCGCGTCAGCAATATACAGAGAGGAGGAGGGAGAGAGAAAGGGAAAGGTGCTTGCTTTGGTGGTGGTGTTATTTGGTGGAGGAGTTGGATTTTGATGGAGTAATGAAAAAGAAGGTGAAGGAGGTGATGTTTAGTGTTGTCGTTTACAATTGTCACCAGAATGATTACCGGAATAATCGTGAACGATTACCGGAATAATCATCGGTTGCAATTGTCACCGGAATGATTACCGGAATAATCGTGAACGATTACCGGAATAATCATCGGAGATATTGCCGACGGAAAAGAGCTCGGCCCCAATCCAAAGGAGGTGGCCGGCCCTTGAGAAGATGATGGGGTGGTGGTTTTGTGGAGAGTTTTGATGGTGGTAGTTTTAGAGAAGGTAAAGGAGAAGGTGAAAGCTTTGGTGGAGTTTGTTGGAGGTTTACATGGAGATGGAGGAGGAAGAAGATGAAGGTAAGGAGTTGGAGAAGTTGTAGTGGTTGTTGTTATGGTGGAGATGAAGGAGGAGTTGGTGGTGGTTAGAGTTGTGGTGAAGAGAAAATGAAGTGGAATGAAGAAGGAAAAGTATATATAGGATTTGGGAATTGTGAAGGTGATGTAAAAATATAAAAGAGAGGGGGTTATTTGTAAAAATGGAGAGGTGAGGTGTCTCTTGGCCGGCCATGGTGATGGGAGAGGGATTTGAGTGGTTTGGGATATTTTGGAGAAGATATTTTTGGAGGAAAGGAGATATTTTTGGAGAAGATATTTTTGGTGAAAGAATGGAGAATTTTGTAGAATTTGGTGGAAGGAAAAGGAAGGAAAGAAAAAGGAAAAGGAAAAGAAATTAAAAAAGGAAGATATTCTCTTGGAAGAAAAAGTGAAAATAATTAGAGTAGCGGATTCCCGGGATTTAGTTGCGGATGCGGAAAACTTCGGGAAAAAATACCGAAATCGTCCAAAAATCAAGTATCTCGGAACGACCCGCAAAAATTCTCAAAAATCAAGAATATTATTCTAAGAATCACAGTGAAATTAGTTTCAAGAAATTCTTTATAGTTTTTAAATTAAAAATCCTGGAATCGGCCGCCAATATCGGTCGACACCAAATCTCGCAGAAATCTGATAAATTCTGAAAATTCTCAAAAAAATATATTTAAGATAGAAATATTATTCTAAGAAAATATGGGAAAACGGTTTCTCAAAATTGACTCCATTTGTAAATTAAAATTCCAGGAATCGGTCAGCGGTGCTGGTCGACACTGGATTTGAAGATTTTCCATTTAATTTAGGAAAATTCTAGAAAATCATAGAAAATCTAAAATATTAGAAAATGATGTTTGAAACTGAAATCGGTCAAATCTGAATACCGAAAAGACTAAATTGAGTAAGACACTAGGATCGGGTCCCTGGTTCAGAGAAGAGCAGACTCTGAGTCCACGAATCCGAATCCAAGACAAAACGATCATATAAATAATTCATAATACAAAATAAATACAGGAAGTAAATCAAAAAATTCTATCAAAAAATACGAATACGCAACTAGGTACGTATTCTAGGAGCGGGGTGTTACACATACTCGAGAGACAGACCACTAAGTAAGGTAGAGACGAGGTTAGAGTTGACAACTAGGTTAGCCATTGTCACCAGGTTGTCCACGATGGACTTGATAGACTGGATGTACTCGGACATATAAGAGGTGCCCATCTTGATGGTGTGCAATTGATATTTGAGTTACTGCATTTTAGCTCTGAAGGGTGACGCAAAGATTCGGTCCAGAGAGCACCACACATCACGAGATGTGGTGAGACGATAACATGATCAAGAACAGCCTCAGTGAGTAAGGAGATAGCCGGCATAAGAGCATCTGATCAAGTTGATCCATCGAGTGTATTTCAGATTGAAGTAAGCTGAGCATCCTTCTCGGTAGAAGGAAGGAATCAGAATGACACAGAGAGAATCCGTCGACGAGGCCTTCGAGATCATAGAGTTTGAGAAGAGGAAGGAACTGAGAACGCCACAGTAGGTAGTTTCTCTTGTCGAGTTTGACGTTTAGAAAGTGAGTGATGTTAGGATTAGGAGTAACCATGGATCTAGGTGTTTGGATGGAGGTGAGGGAAGATAAAGAGGGAATACTCGACATTGTACAGAAGTGGCCCTGATACCAAGATAAAGAAGAAAGAGAAGAACATTTATTTGCATAATGAGAAGATACCACTAGGTATGATTCTTGATTGTATATATATACACATATTGATCACATGTTTACACTGATTTAGGAAAAATAATAGGAAACATTAATTGAGAGAGAGAGAGAGAATCACATAGTGCATGAGTCGCATGTGTTCCTATCTTTATGGAGAGATTTTAGGATCTGGTTAATTTCATGAGGTTTCTTTCACATGGATCACATGTTTCATATGAGTCACGTGTTGTAATATCTCGAACAGTGTTGACACGTGGATAAGATATCGAGTTTCAGGGTTACAAATTTTTAAAGTCTTTAGACCCCATCCCACATCCTATCCACGTGTAAATGCGAGATTAACCCATCTTATAATATGCTTGTGTGGCTCACACATATGAACCAAAGTTGTAACTTGTGGGCAGTTTAAAAGTTAGTTTCCATTAGCTGGATGCTGCGCTAAGAAACTATGAAGATTATATGGATTTTTTTTTTTTTGCTAGTTAAATCCACCGACGTCGGGCTCGAACTGAGTACCATTGGGGAGCAAAATCCAAGGCTTACCCTGTGGCCAACGTCGGAGAATGAAATATCTGCATGCGACAAGATTCATTTGAGACCGTGAGAAGTTTGAAGCTCTAACCGACTTAGCCCCACTGTGGGGACACCTGCGTGGATAGTTGAAGAGCAAAACCTCCATTAGTACTGTTCCATTTTAGTTTAAATGGAATGTCTTACTATAGAGATTCTATTGTTTCTTGTGCGAAGAGAGAGGAGTGTCATCGAAGGAACATTATTGCGTAAAAAGAATTTGATTAGAATCTTACCAATATATTTCTGCTTCAATATTAATCCTATTGAAAAGTATATGCTTTTTTTTTCGTTTGAAAACGAGTATAGTTTTCTTCCCCCCTGATGAGAATTTACCACCGGTTCCTGATAATTATTAGCCATACATCATTATACACAAGTATTCATAATTATTTCAAGTGGAACTAGCGTTGGATTTGCTTGCGTATAGAACAAAATTGTATTAAACTGTAACAGTGAAGAAAGACAAGTATAAAAAATCGGGAATTCTTCTCGAAACAGTGAAAAATAATTTTTCACTGTCTCAAGACTCACACCCATGAGAAAAAAGAGTGTAAAAAATACCGAGGGTAAAGATAAAATTTTCTTAGTGGAAACAATAACTATCTGAGATGCTTTTAAAATACATGAACCTTGAAGAGAAGTGAGCTGTTTATAATTTTTTTAATGAAAGATTTAAAAAGGAAGAGAAAAGATTAACAGGTTACAGTGACATAAATGAAGGAAAAGATGAAAGGCTCAAGTGGTCTCATGATGAAAACGACGAGAGATTTAATAGTTATGGAGTGAGTGAGAACTGAAAAAGACATGAAATTAAAAGAACTCTCTTTCTCTATTATATTAAAGGGAAAAAATACAGAAGCAAATTTTCACAAAATCCACTTTAATATTTCAACAGTAATCCACGCTGTTTGTTATTAAAATTTATCCATTTTACAGTCACTTTGAATAAATAAGAAATTACAAAAACATTAAATATTTTGTTTTTGGGATTGCTAAATTATTCAAATAATCTGTAACGGCATAGATTTCATTTCAGTTGCACAATATATGTACCTCATGAGTGATAGGATATCGAACCGAATTGAACGAGCATGATCATAGTCAAATTCAAGATGAAGAAAAAAATTATTCTTAAAAAAAAAAATCGTCCTCAATGCTGAGTAAAGATGAAGAAAAAAATTATTCTTAAAAAAAAAAAAAAAAAAACACGTCCTCAATGCTGAGTAGCGAGTAAAGCTGGTTCCTTCACCAAATTTACAACCGGGCACCAAAACAGAACTAATCAGTAGAGAGAGTTTCAGGTCAACAAATTAACAAGTGAGCACATAATAGTTTCCTGCTTGTGAGCAAGGCCAGTCCCACCTTCGCAACTGAAGTTTACATTGGGCTTAAGGTCTGGACAAGAGACCGGCCCACCTCAGGATCCCTTCCCCGAGGTGTTTGTCCAATCTTAAAATAATCATCACTTTTAGGTAGGACTGGAAATGGTACCCGGAAATTCGGTAACATATCGAGTTCGGATTTAAAAACTAGACCTGATATTCTTATCGGGTCGGGTTCGTACATTACTATTTCAAACCTGAAACCCGATAACAAACTCGAAAAGAGAGTAAATGTTATAAAATGATACTTATCATCATACATTTTACTATATTTAAATTAATAAAATTAAAATAAATGAGAACTTGATCATATTATTATAAAAACAAAAATATATAAATTTTCATTTTGCAATTCAAAAATTGAAATACACTTTAAAAAATAACTCTCATTAGAACTTTAATACACATATTTAAAATTCGAATCCTTCGTAAACCGATAACAAAGAAGAGATTTTGACCCGAACCCGAGTCCGAACCTAAATTCCTTATCGGGTTCGGGTTCGAATATGACACAGATTCGACCCGAACCCGACCCGTTTGACGTCTATTTTTAGGTTCTCCTTTTGTTTTTTGATTTTTTTTCATATCGACACCCGACATCTTTCTTAATTATGTATTCACCCCAAAAATCTTTATATTTTCAAATCAACCCTCAAAATCTTATAAGTTTAGATGTTAGTTTTCCTATTTATAAATTAGAATATTCTTGAAATATTATCTTTTTAAATTCAGATATTCTAAAATAGTATGTGAACTTACCATTATACCCTCATCTCTTTTCTTTATTTTCCTCTCAACAAACTCCCCCCCTCCCCCCAACCCAACCCCAACTCTGATCGTCTCCGACCATCTTCGACCGAGGGAGCGCGAGGAACCAGGCGCGAATTGGGGGGGGGGGGGTGCACATGATGGCGGTGGCAATGGCATAGGTGAGGGGACGGCGGCAGAAGGCAATGACGATGAGAGAGAGAATGAAAGAAAGAGAGAGTAGATGTATTTTCTAACTAAGCTAGGGGTAGAATTGTATTTTACCAAGTCACCGTTTAAAAAATAGATTGCAACTAACAGAGGGGGGTTTTGTCCAAATTTATAATATTTGGAGGGTCAGTATGAAATTTCAAAAATGAATACGATATTTAGATAAATTTCAGTCGATACTCTTCTAATTTATACTTTGCCTTGTAGACTTGGACTTATGTGGATCTAAAATCACTCATCGGCCTATCATTGTTTCACTTCCAACTCAAATGCATAATTTGAACTTTTGTGAACAAGCACCTCATGAGAAAATATGTAAAATGCATAGGCCAAAAAAACCCATCAACGTTATCATATTTTACATTCTTAATCACATCCTAATGGATATAATCGAAATAAGGTTTCCATTTTTTTTATTTGAGTTCAAATAAGATTATAATTGGGACGAAAGATAAACTCATAAGAAGTGAATTTGGAACTTTTGATGGGATGGAGTTGAATGAGGATTATAAATGAGATCGGAATAGGAGTCTCCCTGATCCTCTCACGTAACAAGACTACATGAGAGTATTGGCCTTCTGCAAAAGAGGGGGAAAAAAAAAACAGAAGGGTCTTTTCTTATATGTACCTTCAAATCTATCCTCTTATCAAATTTTCCCCTCATATCTTTATAATATCTTAATTACCACTCAAAATCTTAAAAAATATCAAATTAACTCTCTGTGTTAAATTTTTAATAGTTTAAAAATAAAAATTCTTTTTTAATCCTTCAAAATTTAAATATTATTCAAATTTAACCTTCCATCTGTCTCCCCCTTGCCTCCCTCTTCCATCTCTCACCCCCTGCTGCTTCTCTCTTTCCTCCATCCCTCTCCTCTCTACTTCTCATCTCTCCCTCTCACATCTTTCTCAAATTTTATGCGAGCTGTTCCGTAGATCAAACATTAACCCGACCTAAAAAATTCAATTCTTCACCTAAATTCTCAAGAATCCCCAAACCAAATCCATAGAAAATGCAATTTCTCCCCAAAATTTACCTACAGTTGCAACATATTCAGTAGAAAATTCTTCACGATCTCGCTATCCCCCTAGGCAAGAAGGCCAGAGCTGATAGCACGAAATCCTTAATGAACACCTGATCTTAATTCAGCGAAGAGCTCGCTGTCACGAACCGTCTACCGCCAAAGTCGCCACTGGGCTCCCCCAATAATTCACCACCGTCTTCCTCAGATACCTCACACCTCTTTCTCTAACTCTGATTCCACCCTCGCCTTTGTCACGTCAGTCCTAGCCTCCTCTCCGATTTGCGGCACCTCGTCTGTCTCGTCTCCTTAACCTATGATGAGGGGCTTGCCGTCAGATTCCAGTCGAGAGGATAAATTAATTTTAAATTAGTTTTAAATGAGATTTAATTAGTTTAAATATAATTTAATTAGGATTTAATTAGAAATAAGAGTATTAAAGGAATTTTATAAAAAAAAAATTAATGGAATATTCCATTTTAATTCTTTAACTGACGATAAGAATAATTTTAAAAATATGAAAGATTTTGAGGGTTTGAGATATTATGAAAGTTTGGGGAGTAAATTTGATAATGCGAACCAAAAAAAAAAAAGCAAAAGGAAAAGAAAAGGAATTTTGTGGAGATTAGATATTGTGAGGTAACTTTCCATTACAGGCCTCACTGTCAACCGAAGAATAAAACAAAAACTGAGTTTACAAAAATCGGTCAGGAGCTTAATATACATAGAATTGGATACTTTGAGATTAAATCATTCCCATTCAAATTGAAGCTCCACTCTCGTTGGAGTTGATCTACATTATTAAAAGTGCTTAAAAATAAAAAAATTCAAGTGTTTTGAATATTTTTTTTTCTTATTCATCAAATAGGCACAAAAAGAACGGTCGAAATAGTGAGTTGATTAGTTTAACAGTGCAGAATATTTGAAACCTAACAAAATGTGATACGTGGGAGCTTTTAAATGTTTAGATCATGATTAGGTAGTCAGATCGAGAATTTGTATGTCTAAAGTCATGAATCTAAGTAATTCTATTAAAAGCTTAATTTCATGGATCACACAATAAATCTATTCTAACAAATTAATTATTTTGAAGATTTTTTTTTTTTTTAATGCTGTTTTCTCTTGGTCGTCTTGTTCAATATTCTGGGTTAAGAATCGAGGACCTAGCTCCACGTTGTCCCTTGAGACAAAAACAAGAGAATGCAATGATATGTTCCATGCATGCAACAAATTTTCCATGGGACCAAGATACGAACTTAGTTTTAAAAGAGTAATTAAGGCCGCACAAGAAAATGTAACCACTTCCTTTTTTTTCACCGCCGCTGACAACGCAAACAAGTGAATTATTCAGACGGCATGCAGATGGCTGTAGAGTTCTGTCTCTAATTTCCCCACTCAAATCCTGTTTAATTCTTAGTCTTCTGGTAACCCCGTTTCACGTGGTGCCATGTGACTTCTAAATCTTATTTTATGAACAAAATGTTAATTAGATGACTAGGTTTAGGTTTAAAGGTCCGAGTATGATGCACGTGGGAAAAAAAGGAGGAGGTCTTGTGACTGAACGGGGTCTTGTGACTGAACGGGGTCGAAAGCTTCGTTGGTTAGGCCGCGTGGCTGTAACCCACATGATCAGAGGTTTCAACCCCTTCCTCTAGCATGGATGAAAAATTATTTAAATACATTTTCCTCCTTAAATAACAAAACGTGGATTTGATTGTTGAACTTATTAAGAGTTTAACTCAACCTGACCAGCTGTATCATAAGAGTATTGTCATCATAGAGAATGAATTGTAGATTCAACAACCTAATTTCTAATTAATCATCGTTATTGGTTTGTTTAGCCAGGACCTAGTAAGGTGATACCTTTACACATATGGGTATTTAGGGCTATGCTTGCACATGCATGTATTATGTATAGAAGCTTCAAAAATTCTAAACATTTAACCATGGGAGTATACCCCAAGGAATACACTCCTATTTTCACCAACCATACCTAAATAATCCCTTTCATTTTTTTTTTTAAATATTATTAGTCTTGTTGTGTTGGAGAGATAGGAGGATGGTTGGGAAAGTGTGTGATGAGGTGGAGGATGAATAGAGCCTAGAAAGGAGATATTGGTGAGGTGGCTTCTCACCCTTTTTATAAATAAATAAATAACTAGGAAAGTTTTGACCTTACGAGGAGAAAAAAGGGGGAAACTTTTCATCTCCTTCCTTCAGCCCTAAAAGAGAAAAACTCCTCTCCCAAAATTCTAAACTTACCAAAAATTACATGAACCCACTCTCTCCCTTCTTCAACTCAGCAGCCAGCCAGCAAGGGAGGCGGCACACACAACAACCGCGCGCGCACAGCCGCGCGCGCAGGCCGAGCGCGACAGCCGCGCGCGCACAGGCCGCCGCGCGCGAGGGGAGGAGGGGGGTCCTCGCGTCGGTTCTCTTGGGGAGAGAGGTGGAAGAAGGATAACCTAGTTCTGATCCATTAGGGGGAAGATTCAGGACCAAATCTGAACTATTTAGGACTCAAATCACTACTTAAAAAGGGGGATTTTCAGACTGAAATTTCAGGTATATATGCGGCGGCAAAAACCCTAAATTTTCTCTTTTCAATTTTTGATGATTAGATACTAACATGTAACCTCTATATGTTGATCACTAGGGGGTGTACTCGGGAGTTCGGCAAGTGAAGACTAAGTGTGGAGTTGTTGAGAAAGTGAGTAAACCTAACCCATTAGGGAAACCATTTATGTATTAGAATGATTAGGGAATTCCTAATTTTGTAAAGGAGGTTGAATCATGATAAAGTCACTGTTTTTCTCTAATCATTATGATAAGTGAAATCTAAATGCATGTTGCATAATTATTACATCTCCTAAATAAGTGGTTGTTGGAATACATGCTTAGAGTTCATGCTCCGCATCGGTGACCCGTAGATAATAAGAAGTTGATATGGATATTTAAGAGTGTGCATACTCCAACTGGGGAAAACCCCCTTTCACATAGGTATTGTTTTGTGCATCATCGAGTAAAAGAGTAACGCATAATTATATATAGACTTAGCGTTGTGCATTGTGATTGCCCCATGATGTAGTGAAGCTATTGAGTATGTATCTCCTTTCACTTGACATGTATTGATTGTATGAATGGCTTGTGAGTGTAACTTGTTACTTTTGTGAAGTGCATAATAACCTATTAACTACATATGCATATATGTATCTTTTGGAGGAAGGGGCCGGGCGGGAGCCTGTAGGAGGGGGATGACGGAGATTTATTCTTTATATGTATATGTATCTTATGGAGGAAGGGGCCGGGCGGGAGCCGGTAGGAGGGGAAGACGGAGATTTATTCATTACATGTATGTATGTATGTATGTATGTATGTATGTATATGTGTGTGTGTATGCAAAATGGAGGAAGGGGCCAGGCGGGAGCCGGTAGGAGGGGGAAGACGGGGACTTAATAATATATGTTTACGTATATGCTAATTGGAGGAAGGGGCCGGGCGGGAGCCGGTAGGAGGGGGAAGACGGTGAATTGACTCTAGATTACAGAATTATGCATAAATACTTCACCTAAAGCGAACTGTCAAACTTTGTCTCACTTTGGTAGTGTATGTTAAACCGAGGATGTCATGACTTGATAAAGTAGTAAACCGGTTGGTGTAGATGTATATGTATATACATGTTTGCATGCACCTACATGTAGGCAATTCACTTTAAATTGGCATAAAGAATGATAAAACTCATGGTAATTGAGACATCTAAATCATTAGTGATGGAGTCTAAGGTAAAGCAAGTTAAAGAAGAAGTTGCATCGCATATTAGTCTTTAATATAAAACACCTCTCCTAGAATGTATTGTCTTATGAAGCCTTGTACTAGTATATTTCTAGCATGGTTTACTCATTGAGCTGTCGAGCTCATTTTATTTTCTTCCACCTATTTCAGGTTTGGATAAGGATAAAAAACTGGTTTAGCCTATGGTTTTAGAAAGGAGGAACGACATGCCATCCGCTTTAGTTTTCCATTTTTGCTAGTTATCCTCGCTTGTGTGCTTATCTGCTACCGCTCTAACTTTTGCGTACGGAATACTTATTGCGTGTATCTTGTCTTGGGTGATGCATTTTGATTTTGGGAAACTTAAGGTATATGTATTATTTTGGGAACCTAGACTCAGAGGTTCGTCTAGGTGACTTGATGTATGGAATTGAAGCTGTTGATGTTATGGACCGAAAGTTTGTCTTTGTAGGGCCATGATGTGGATGTATGTAAAAAGAAGTGTGAATTGGTTATAAAGTATATATGCATCCATTGTTAAGTAGGCCGAGTAGGCTGAAATTATTAATTGAGATAAGTAGGCCGTTATGAGCCGAAAGCAATGTCTTATATCATGAGAAAATGAAAATATTTAGGGGAGGTGCTGCCAAAATTTTGTGAAATCAAAGGAAACCTAACTTTTCAAAATCATTGGCCAATTCATATGTTGTTTATTTGGGACCCTTTACAGTTGGTATCAGAGCAAGGTTATTGTTGGTTTAGATTGGTGTAACAAGTACGAATTGATTGTATAGTTGTATGTACATTATATGTATGATGATAAAATTGATATGGGTAGTATAGAAAGATAGTGGACCTTTAGGTGTATGAATTACCCTGAAATGTGTGACATTTAACTATTCCGCTACATTCTAATTCGAGTACCCGCATACTCTAGTTTGAATGGATCCTGCGGGGGTGCAGGCCTTTTGTATGGATCTCAGTGGTATGGGACACTGAGATTGGGGGGCAACGAAAATATCATACAAGTCAGAGTAAATTCAACAGGAAGACCCCTGAGTTCAACATTAATCTAGAGAATTGGAGTATGACATGAGAAAATTTCAAGTACTATATTTTTTATATGTACAAACTATTGTGTTTCGAGAAATTGAAAAGATAAATGATCTAATACGAAATTTATTTCTACAGATGGGAGATTCTGATATGCCAGAATTGTCATCCGATAGCTCGGGGACTAAAAGCCTGAGTTGGATTGCAAATAGCATGGATTGGGATTATGAGTCAGACGAGACTGATCCAGAGACTATCTTTAGTGGACCCAAGGGCAGTGTCGATACGATGGGATTAGTAGGACATAACAATAAGGATGCTATTAGTGATGCTGAAAGTGTTATAAGAAATGTGCCAGTGATTGAGGATCAGGGAGTCATACCCGATGATGAAATGGGATCCCAAGAGAAGATGTTTTTGGGGTATTTGGTAGAATTCTACCTGGGTTGAAGATATGGATCTATATGACGACCACGAGTGCTGGAGATGTGATGATGACGCTATAATGAAAGAAGAAGACCCTGAGGAAGAGGATCTAGAAGAAGATCCTGAGAAAAAAGGATCCGGAGGAAGATCCAGAGGAAGGAGTTCATAAGGGGGAAACATCAGCAGGGGATAGTAAGGATGAAAACTTCACTAATTCAAACATCACTCCATGAAAGGGGTTTCAGTACATAATATTTTTTTTGGGGGGGGGAGGTGTCTTTGCTTGCATATTTAGAGCCTTGGGAGAGATTTTGTATGTTCGTAAAAGAAATGCGCGAAAATGATGTATCTTAGTATATACACTTGCATCTTTTGTATGAATGTAAGCATGACAATGTAAATCTTGTAACGAAAAATATTTTGAAGTTATGAATAGTAGTTGTATTTTGTATATGAAACTTTCCTTATTATATGAATTTTGTAGATAGTAAGAACTGGTTATTCTCTTAGGTATTGATGGACCTAAATTTTCCTTCACCGGATACTAATTTGAAGGTAATGCCCCACCCCACAGTACGGTCGGGAGTGTCCACCTTCCGACCAATCACGAGGTTGTGATGGATCAACTCAATGCCAACTAGAGAGCCCCTGATAGGATGCCAGATTGGTTGGTGTAACTGGCAACTATAAACAATCCACGCAGGGCTCTAGAACAATTTCAGAAGTTGAACCCGCCAGCATATAAAGGAGGAGTGGACCTAATACAAGCAGAAGAGTGGCTCCGTCAAATTGAAAAAATACTAGATGTTATGGAATGCACTAAGGATCAACGAGTATCTTTCACCTCTTTTATGTTCCAGGGAGAGGCGGAACGTTAGTGGGAGATGGTTAAAGCTGGAGCTAAGTCCTGGAGGAAGAAATTTCTTAGAATTTCCTGGTCAAAAAGTTCAATAAAAAGTATATACCAGGAGTAGTAAGGGACAAGCTCGCAATGGAATTTCAAGAATTGAAGCAGGATCAAATGATGGTGAGCCAGTATGAAGTCAAATTCACTCAGTTATCAAGATATGCTGGTAAGTTGGTGTCAGAAGAAGAGGACAGGACGAAAAGGTTTGTGAGGGGTTTGAGGTCAGGAATCAGAAGCCAATTGGTTCCTTTTCAGTTACAAATTTATAGTCAGGCTGTGGAGAAAGCGCTAGAAGTTGAAAGGGACATACAAGAAAATCAGGATACAAGAGCTAAGGAGTCACCTCCTGCCAAACGCTTTCGATATCTCAGTGCACCAAGAATGGGATCACCCGGCTTTAGGTTCGGCAGAAGTATTGGACCTTCTGCGTCAGCCGCTCAATGGACAATGATAGGCTCGTGGCCTAGGGATGCAGGATCCCTCCAAGACTTACCACACATCCTTTTAGCGTTACAATTCTGTGGGAATTACGTGGTGTCCTAGGTGCAATCGAAATCATACTGGCAACTATTAACAAGAAAGTAATATTTCGCCTGCGGCAAACTGGGCCACATGAGAAAGGATTGTCCGACACTACGTGGGTATCTTGGCACAAGTAGGGGAACAGGAAGGCAGACCTCAGGTATTGCCCCGATAGCCGGACCATCGGGGGCCTTTCGGCTACCTGCCAACACAACTCGACCAGCCATGACGCAGGGTTCAGTGCAACAACCCAGGGCCTAAGGAAGAATGAATGCTCTGACCCAGCAAGAAGTCTGGGCGTCTAATACAGTGGTTGAAGGTACTATTCACTTATCCGAAAGAATTGCTCGAGTATTATTTGATTCTGGTGCTTCACACTCGTTTATTTCTTCGTCTTTTGCCACAAAAATTAATAAGGAATCTGAACCTTTGGGTTTTCAACTAGTGGTGTCCACTTCGGTAGGCATAAAACTGACCACTGATGTATACTACAAAGGATGTGAAATTACCATAGGAGAAATGAAAGCACAAGCAGATCTGATTAAGCTAGGAGAGATGGAATATGACATTATCTTAGGAATGGATTGGTTATCAACATATCATGCACAAGTAGACTGTCGTCTAAAGAAGATAATCTTTAAAATGGAAGGGGGCCCAGAATATGTGTTTGAAGGTGTGATGAATAAAGTAAACATCCTAGTGATCTCAGCATCAAAGGCCACCAAATTATTGTGGCATGGGTGTCGAGGGCTTTTGGCAATCTTAATAGATAAGAAACATGAGGAGGTAAGAATAAAAGACATAGCAGTTGTAAGAGAATATCCTGATGTGTTTCCCGAAGAATTACCAAGTTTACCCCCTGATAGGGAAGTAGAATTCTCTATCGATCTCTTACCTGAAACAAGACCCATATCGAAGGCTCCCTATAGAATGGCACCAGCGGAGATGAAAGAATTGAAGGAGCAATTAGAAGAATTATTAGAACTGGGATTTGTTCGACCAAGTGTATCACCCTGGGGTGGGCCTGTGTTATTTGTAAAGAAGAAAGATGAAAATATGAGACTATGTATAGATTACCGTGAGTTAAACAGAGTCACTATTAAGAATCAATATTCACTCCCGAGGATCGATGATCTTTTTTATCAACTTCAGGGTGCCAGTGTATTCTCCAAAATAGACCTAAGATCTGGATACTATCAATTAAAGATTAAACCAGAAGATGTATCTAAGACAGCCTTTAGAACCAGATACGGGCACTATGAATTTCTTGTAATGCCATTCGGGCTGACCAATGCCCCAGCAGCATTTATGGATTTGATGAATAGAATCTTTCAGTCATACTGGGATCAATTTGTAGTAGTGTTTATTGATGACATACTGATCTACTCAAGAAACATAGAGGAACATGAAAAACACTTGAGGATAGTTCTGCAATTGTTGCGGGAAAAACAACTGTATTCAAAATTCGAGAAATGTGAGTTCTGGTTAGAGAAAGTTGGATTCCTCGGTCATATTGTTACTAAAGAAGGAATATCTGTAGATCCGGCAAAGATAGAAGTGACTAAGGATTGGCCTCGACCCACCAATGTCTCAGAAGTGCGGAGTTTCGTAGGACTGGCGGGGTATTATCGGAGATTTGTAGAAGGATTTTCCAGTATAGCGGCACCATTATCGCAGTTAACCAAGAAAAACCTCAAATTCCACTGGGAGGAAAGTCAGGAGAATAGTTTTCAAGAGTTGAAAAATATACTAACTCCAGCTCCAGTCCTAGCTATGCCCTCTGGGATCGAAGGATATGTTATATACAATGATGTATCAAAGTCGGGGCTGGGGTGTGTATTGATGCAACATGGTAGGGTAATTGCATATGCCTCCAGACAGCTCAAAAACCATGAGAAAAATTATCTGACCCATGACTTGGAATTGGCTGCAGTTATATTTGCCCTGAAGATATGGCGACACTATCTGTATGGTGTATCTTGTGAAATATATACAGATCATAAGAGTCTGAAGCACATATTTACCCAAAAGAGAATTAAATATGCATCAAAAAAGATGGTTGGAACTAATGAAAGATTATGATTTGACCATTCATTATCACCCGGGGAAAGCCAATGTAGTGGCAGATGCTCTTAGTCAGAAATCAGGAGGATCTTTAGCTATATTGTTAACTCAATAGACCAGTCTGCTAAAGGAAATAGAGAAGATGCAGATAGAAATCCAATTAAAGAAACCCGTAATGGAAACCAGTCAGATGAATCAAGTTAGGGTTAGATTTGATCTTTATGATAAGATCAAGCAGGCGCAACAGAAGGATGAACTGATAGCTAAGAATATCAAGAAGGTACAAAAAGGTGGAACACAAGATTTCTTCTTCGATAAAGGGTTACTAAAGAAGGAAAGCCGAGTATATGTACCCCCGGACTGCGAACTCAGGGAGCATATTATGTGGTAAGCTCATTACACCCCTTACACAGCACACCCCGGGCAACCAAGATGTACCAACATCTGCGATTAAATTTTTGGTGGGAAGGGATGAAGGATGACATAACTAGGTTTGTGCAGAAATGTTTAATATGCCAATAAGTTAAAGCTGAATATAAGAAACCCCCAGGATTGCTATGCCATGGATTTGTGACAGCACTTCCCAGATCTTCTCGTGGACATGATGCCATATGGGTGATAGTTGATTGACTCACAAAGTCCGCGCACTTCTTACCCATTTGAATAGATTACCCGATGGATAAGTTAGCGGAAGTTTACCTCCAAGAGATAATCAGGATTCATGGAGTGCCCGAAACTATCATGTCGGATCGAGAACCTCGGTTCCAGTCAAGGTTCTGGGTCAATCTATCTAAAGCTCTGAGGACTAAACTACACCCTAGTACTGCGGCACACCCACAGACTGATGGGCAGTCCGAAAGAACTATTCAGATATTAGAGGATATGCTGAGGGCATGTTTATTAGATTTTGGGGGCAATGGGAGAAATACTACCGTTTGTAGAGTTCGCATATAATAACAGCCATCAGTCGACCATAGGAATGCCACCTTTCGAAGCTTTATATGGAAGGAAGTGTAGATCCCCAATATGTTGGGAAGATATAGGAGATCGAAGGCTACTAGGACCAGATATAGTTCAAGAGACTACGAAGAAAATTCGAATAATAAGGAAGAGAATGAAGGCAGCACAAAGCAGACAAAAAGCATATGCAAACCAACGCCGGAGACCCCTGAAATTTGCTGAAGGAGACAAGGTTTTTCTAAAAGTATCCCTAATGAGGGGTGTAATGCGCATTGGCAGAAGAAACAAGTTAGGACCTCGGTATGTTGGACCTTTTGAGATATTGGAAAGAATCGGACCATTAGCCTATCGGTTAACCTTACCACCAGAAATGGTGAAGATACATAATGTCTTCCATATATCACAATTAAGAAAGTACATATCAGATCTCAGTCATGTTCTAAATACTCACCACAGCAAATTCAGGAAGATCTGTCTTACACGGTGGAGCCAGTGGAAATCCTTGAGCGCAAGGAGAAGCAATTGAGGAACAAAATGATTCCTTGGGTAAATGTATTATGGAGAAGTCAGAAGATTGAAGAAATCACCTGAGAACCGGAGGAAGAAATGCGAAAGAATTATCCACAATTATTTCAAGGTACGCCAAGTTTCGTGGACGAAACTTCTTTATGGGGGGAAGAACTGTAACATCCTAATTTCTAATTAATCATAGTTATTGGTTTGTTTAGCCATGGACCTAGTAAGGTGATACCTTTACACATATGGGTATTTAGGGTTATGCTTGCACATGCATGTATTATGTATAGAAGCTTCAAAAATTCTAAACCTTTAACCATGGGAGTATACCTCAAGGAATACACCCTATTTTCACCAACAATACCTAAATAATCCCTTTTATATTTTTTTAAAAATATTATTAGCCTTGTTGTGTTGGAGAGATAGGAGGATTGGGAAAGTGTGTGATGAAGTGGAGGATGAATAGAGCCTAAAAAGGAGATATTGGTGAGGTGGCTTCTCACCCTTTTTGTAAATAAATAAATAATTAGAAAAATTTTGACCTTATGAGGAGAAAAAGGGGGAAATTTTTCATCTCCTTCCTTCATCCCTAAAAGAAAAAACTCATCTCCCCAAATTCTGAGCTTACCAAAAATTACCTGAACCCATTCTCTCCCTTCTTCAACTCAGCAGCCAACCGGCAGGGGAGGCGGCACGCGCGATAACCGCGGGCGCACAGCCGTGCGCACAAGTCTCGCACGACAGCGCGCGCGCACAGCCCCGCGCGTGACAGCCGCGCGCGCAGGCCGTGCGGCGCGCGAGGGGAGGAGGGGGTCATCGCGTCGGTTCTCTTGGGGAGGGAGGTGGAAGAAGGGTAATCTAGTTTTGATCCATTAAGGGGAAGATTTAGGGCCAGGTCTGAACTATTTAGGACTCAAATCACTACTTAAAAAGGGGGATTTTCAGACTGAAATTTCAGGTATATATGGGGGGCAGAAACCCTAAATTTTCTCTTTTCAATTTTTGATGATTAGATACTAACATGTAACCTCTATATGTTGATCACTAGGGGGTGTTATTCGGGAGTCCGACAAGTGAAGACTAAGTGAGGAGTTGTTGAAAAAGTGAGTAAATCTAACCCACTAAGGAAACCATTTATGTATTAGAATGATTAGGGAATTCCTAATTTTGTAAAGGAGGTTGAATCATGATAAAGTCGCTATTTTTTTCCTAATCATTATGATAAGTGAAATCTAAATGTATGTTACATAATTATTACATCTCCTAAATAAGTGGTTGTTGGAATACATGCTTAGAGTTCATGCTCCGCATCGGTGACCCCGTAGATAATAAGAAGTTGATATGGATATCTAAGGGTGTGCATACTCCAACGGGGGAAAACCCCTTTCACATAGGTATTGTTTTGTGCATCATCGAGTAAAAGAGTAACGCATATTTATATATAAGACTTAGCGTTGTGCATTGTGATTGCCCCATGATGTAGTGAAGCTATTGAATATGCATCTCCTTTCACTTGACATGTATTGATTGTATGAATGGCTTGTGAGTGTAACTTTTTACTTTTGTGAAGTCCATAAAACCTATTACTACATATGCATATATGTATCTTTTAGAGGAAGGGGCCGGGCGGGAGCCGGTAGGAGGGGGAAGACAGAGATTTATTCATTATATGTATGTGTGTGTGTGTGTGTGTGTGTGTGTGTGTGTGTGTGTGTGCATGCTAAATGGAGGAAGGGGCCGTACGGGAGCAGTAGGAGAGGGAAGACGGGGACTTAATAATATATGTTTACGTATATGCTAAATGGAGGAAGGGGTCAGGCGGGAGCCGGTAGGAGGGGGAAGATGGTGAATTGACTCTAGATTACAGAATTATGCATAAATACTTCACCTAAAGCGAACTGTCAAACTTTGTCTCATTTTGGTAGTGTATGTTAAACCGAGGATGTCATGACTTGATAAAGTGGTAAACCGGTTGGTGTAGATGTATATGTATATACATGTTTGCATGCACCTACATGTAGGCAATTCACTTTAAATTGGCAGATAGAATGATAAAACTCATGGTAATTGAGACATCCAAATCATTAGTGATGGAGTCTAAGGTAAAGCAAGTTAAAGAAGAAGTTGCATCACATATTAGTCTTTAATATAAAACACCTCTCCTAGAATGTATTGTCTTATGAAGCCTTGTACTAGTATATTTCTAGCATGGTTTACTCATTGAGCTGTCGAGCTCATTTTATTTTCTTCCACCTATTTCAGGTTTGGATAAGGATAAAAGACTGGTTTAGCCCTATGGTTTTAGAAAGGAGGAACGACATGCCATCCGCTTTAGTTTTCCATTTTTGCTAGTTATCCTCGCTTGTATGCTTATCTGCTACGCTCTAACTTTTGCGTACGTAATACTTATTGCGTGTATCTTGTCTTGGGTGATGCATTTTGATTTTCGGGAACTTAAGGTATATGTAATATTTTGGGAACCTAAACTGGGAGGTTCGTCTGGGTGACTTGATGCATGGAATTGAAGCTGTTGATGTTATGGACCAAAAGTATGCCTTTGTAGGCCCATGATGTGGATGTATGTAAAAAGAAGTGTGAATTGGTTATGAAGTATATATTGCATCCATTGTTAAGTAAGCCGAGTAGGCTGAAATTATTAATTGAGATAAGTAGGCCATTATGAGCCAAAAGCAATGTCTTATATCATGAGAAAATGGAAATATTTAGGGGAGGTGCTGCCAAAATTTTTGTGAAATCAAAAGGAACCTAACTTTTCGAAATCATTGGCCAATTCATATGTTATTTATCTGGGACCCTTTACAGTAGCTACATAGACTACAAATAAGATATGAAACATATTCGGGTCGATACTCCATACCAGCTTTTTTCTACCACATTAACCTTTTTCATGAGAGTCGCTCGCCAATCAAGAAGGTTAGACTCCTGCTGTTAGTGATATCATCTATATGCTTAACCTCATCTCCCTTTCGTGTCGTGTACGCAAACAAAACCGGTAGAAATGAGTAGTATCGCTAAAGGGCATATCTGTCTTGGTAGGCTGCACGAAATCGACGATATGCCTTTAAGTCGAAACCAATAATATCTTTTCCTATATTCTTTTTATTGAATTATTTGGTTCTTTTAATTTTGAATAGAAAATTTCCATCAATTTAAAAGGCATATCTTTATTGTCTATCATGAATGGTAAATACTCGATTTGATTATCATGTTTGTGTTGACATTAATTTCCCATCTGATTTGATTCCAGTCAATTTTAATATTGATTTGCTTCACCTCACATGAGAGTCAACTCTAAGATTTGTTCATTAGAATGCAACAAGTAATCGAATTATTAAATCTAAATTGTTGTTATTGTTAGGATTTTGTCTTGTTTTTCAAGAAGAGACAATGGTTCAATAAAATCCAATTGAGTTGGAGAAGACGGTGGCTTGAAGCAGAAGAAGCAAATTAAGATGAAGCAGTTTTCTTTACAGGCAATTGCGAGTTTCACTTTTAGGAAGAGTATGAATATAATTTAATTCTTATTCAATGAAAGTTTGTTTCTAAAATTAAAGGGTCTAGAATCCTTCTAGATCAAGGAAATCAATTCCTAAAATGATTGATCAAAATTCTTCAACCATCCAAAGGTCAAAATCATCTCATAGTCCAAATAAGAGTTGTATTATAAAATCCTATAAATAAAGGTTATAACCAAGCATTGTAATTGCCTTGACCAAACAAGTCTCAAGGAGTTTTACAATAGAGAATCTCAAGCAGAGGAGACCAGAGAAAACTAAGAAAGATAGGAGTAAGTTGAAGGTGCATAAAGAGAATGTAATACTCTTGTAATTTAGGGTTAGATTCAAGTGGAAGGTGAATACTCTAATTGCATCAAGAGGAAGATTAGATCTCTTTGTACCAAGTCTATTAATAAAATTCTCTCAAGTTCTCTCCCTGTGGATGCAGGCCAAATTTGGGTCAAACCACATTAAATTCTTGTGTTCTTTCTTTATTATTCTTTTGTCTGTGTATTACTAGTTTGCTTTACATCAAGCTTTCATTTTGTAAGTACTGTTCATATCGCCAAGTTTCGCTAACGTCAATCCTAGGAATCACAATAATTGGTATCAGAGCATATCAATTTCGCAATAATTGGTATCAGAACTAAAAGTTGACGAAGGGCAATGTGTCGAATATAGGAAGTTCTATGACAAAGTTCGAGGTCAAGAAGTTCAATGGCAAAGAAAACTTTGGCTTATGGTAAAAGAGGGTAAAGGCGTTGCTGGTGCAACAAGGTCTTCATAAAAGCTTGAAGGGTAAGTTAGCAAAACCTGCCGGTCCGTCAAATGAGGATTGGGAAAAGATAAATTTAAAGGCGGCAAGCACGAACTATGTCTCGGTGGCAAGCACGAACTATGTCTCGTGGATGAGGTTATGTACAACGTGATGGATGAAGAAACGGTTACGGGATTGTGGTCAACGTTAAAAACGTTGTATATGACGAAAAGCTTCTCCAACAAGCTGTATCTCAAGAAATAAATATATGAGTTACGCATGAAGGAAGGGACAACAGTGTTGAAGCATCTAAACTTCTTCAACAAGGTCATTAGCAAGCTTCTAGCTGTTGATGTCAAGATCGATGAGGAGAATAAGGCATTGATACTTCTCAGTTCTCTTACAGAGTCATATGATCATTTCATTGCCACCATGCTCTACGGTAAGGAAACTCTCATCTTTGAGGAGGTCACGTCAACTCTCTTATCTAATAAGATTAGAAAAAGGCTAAATCAAGAGGAGCAGACAGGATCGAGTTTGGTGGTCACGGGAAAGAAGGAAGAGGAGAAGGAAGAAAATGTCCAAGCTCATCAAAGGCGTGTCACTTTTGTCACAGGGAAGGTCATTAGAAGAATGACCGCAAACATCAGATAGAATGGCTGAAGAAGAAGGGGCAAGCTGTGGAGGCAGACATAACAAGTGGTGTAGAAGACGCCGAAATATTTATGATTTCTTACGAAAATAATACTTCTCAAGGTAAAAATTGGATATTTGCTTCAGGTTGTACGGTTCATGTATGTTCACAGAAAAAGCTGTTCAATAACTCCTTAGTTGCAAAGGAGGAAGGGATTGTCAAGATGGTCGATGGATCGGCTTACGAGGTCATCAGAACTGGAACAGTTAAGGTTACAGGAAGAGATGGGATAGTGCGTGCTCTGAAGGCGGTGCGGTATGTCCCGGAGACACGGTATAATCTAATATTCATAAGGATGCTCAATGAAAAAGGATGCCGGATTCAAGTGCAACAAGGCATCATCACAGTCAGTCAAGGAGACAAGGTAATCCTAAAAGGAGAGAAGTGGAGGTTTAAACAAGCTGAAGGAAGAAAACTCAGTTTGAGGTGGAGTTTTAAGGATAAGTTTGGAAGGAAGTTCATTGCGAGGTGTAGCTTCAAGGAAGACTGCATCTGGACGTGAACCCGGTCAAAGTGTTGCAGTAAAGAGAAAGGGTGTACTCGAGCAAGGCCTGAGATGGCCCAAGCCATAGCGATAAATCAGCCAAAGGCCTCGAGGAGAGAGGGTAAGAGTTAACGGCTTCACGGAAGGGTTACAACTAAGAAAAGAATCAAGGTATTAATCCGAAATCTCAAGTTGTTTTCCTAAAGGCTTGAAAAACAAGTCAGGTAAAGATTGTTAGGATTTTACCTTTGTTTTTCAAGAAGAGATGATGGTCCAGAAAAATTCAATTGAGTTGGAGAAGACGACTGCTTGAAGCAGAAGAAGCAAATTAAGAAGAAGCAGTTTCCTTTGCAGGCAATTGCGAGTTTCTTTTTTTAGGAGAAGTATGAATAAGATTTAATTCCTATTCAATGAAGGTTTGTTTCAAAAGATTAAAGGTCTAGAATCCTTCTAGATCAAGGAGATCAATTCCTAAAAGGATTGATCAAAATTCTTCAACCATCCAAAAACCAAGATCATCTCATAGTCCAAATAGGAGTTGTATTATAAAATCTTATAAATAAAGGTTGTAATCAAGCATTGTAATTGTCTCAACCAAATAAGTCTCAAGGAGTTTTTACAATAGAGAATCTCAAGTAAAGAAAATCAGAGGAAGCCAAAAAAGAGAGGAACAAGTTGAAGGTGCATAGAGAGAAGGTAATATTATTGTAATCTAGGGCTAAATTCAAGTAGAAGGTGAATATTCTTATTGCATCAAGAGAAAACTTAGATCTCTTTGTACCAAGTCTATTAATAAAGCTCTCTCAATCTCTCATCGTGGACGTAGGCCAAGTTTGGGCCGAACCACGTTAAATTCTTGTGTTCTTTCTTTATTACTCTTTTGTTTAGGTATTACTAGTTTGCTTTATATCAAGCTTTCCTTTTACAAATATTGTTCATATTGTCAAGTTCTACTAATGTCGATCCTTTGAGTCACAATAATTGGTATCAGAGCATATCAATTTCACAACAGTTATAATATTGAATTTAAATTATCATTCTTTACGAAATCTAACTTTGATTTTATCTGATAAAATGAAAATCTTTCATTAGATGCTTGCAGGATCTATTTGATAAATAGTGAAAAATTTATTTTAATTGATACATAATCTATTTTTTTTTTGTATCATAAATCTTATTTTTATGAGATAATTTTAATCTACGATTGCATATTCTGTATGTTATTTTTGAATTTTTTGTGCTGAGATTCAGTTGATTCTATGTTTGAGAAACAAAGAAGCACTTTGTTCCTGTTCGAATATGATCCGGATCGGGTCGAATTCTGAACCCACACCCACATGGCCATTTTATTATATTTTGTATGTATGTGAGAGTAGCGTGTATAAAGAATATACCTTAAATAATTAATTCTAAGTGTCTGGATGAAATGGATATATGTTTAAATATGTATTTTTATTTGTATGTGAAGTGTACTTTCACTACGACTACATGTGATGTAAGTCATGGGATCAAGTTGGCACATGGTGACATTTTTTTTTTTGTTTCAAGTTCTATGCGAGATTTTTTTTCTTTGAGCCACTTTTAAGGGAAAAAATATATTCTTGTTTACAAGTTTGAACTTCGATAATCTGAACTTTTCTTTATCAAATTTTTTTGGTGTTAGTGAATCAGTAAATGTTTTACTGTGGTCCAGTCTCTGAAAGTTTTAGATATTGCAAAACTGTTTTGATACATTGCTATTCTGAAATATTTATTGCCTAGTCTCTGCAAATTTGAAAATAGTTTTCAGTCTGAAAATTTTGTTTTTAGTCCTGTTGTTATCTGAAAATTGTTTCCGCCCATTATGGTGTTTTGAAATGTAGTTTTCCAGTTTTATTTGCAAGTTTAAAGAAAACCCTTCATGTTTTCTATATTATATAGCAAACTAATTTTTGCATGAATAATTCTTTATAGAAATTGTTTTCGATAAGTTGTTTTTAATTTTTAGAAAAATATTTTCCATGACTAATTTTTGTGTTAAAAGTTTTAGCTTATAAAAAATTAATTTAATCATTTATAAAGTTTTTCTTCCAATGTGATTAGTTTGATATATACTAATGAGATAAGGGCTTATAAAATATATGTTATTTCAATAATTTTTCTTGGCAATCTCCTACTATTTCAATGGGATTGTGATGGTCGGTTATGGATGTTTGTACCATGGATGTTATTATCAATGTTGTTGGCGATTATATGATCCAATAAATATTTTAAAATAAAGGTTAATTGTCATTATTGTTTAAATCACACTGACAAATAATTCAAGTTTATTTGTTGTTTGTTGATATGGTTTCTATAATTTAAATATAATGAGCAACGCAAGTAATGTTGGACATTTGTGCTCGTATTATGAGCCTATCTTACTCTTCAATATAATTCATATATTTGAAAAAATATGTGTATAGTTTTTCTTATGCAAGCAAATAATTTATCAATGATGCTGCGCTTATGGGATGAAAAGCTCAAACTGAGATTAAGAATATGAAAATAACGAGCCAAGTTCGGTAGGTAGGCTACATAGCTAGCCACCAACTTGCAACTATCCTTACGATCAAATTGTGGATATATCTTTTAGCATCATCATTATTTACAGAAGTAAGATATTTGTTATGCAAGAATTTTCGTTATCCTTCTTTACTGCAGATTGAAAACTAAATTGCGCACGTGGTTCTAATAAAATTGCAAATGTTAAAACTTTTATGTAGTCGATAATATTGCTTCCTGATCTGCTTATTACTTCATTTGCATAGTGACATGAATGATTAAATGACATTAGTGTGCGTGTTGATCCGGTGAGACAACTAACTTAGGTGAGAAGATGAAAAAAAGCACAAGAGCCATCGATTAGCTTTTGGGTGATTGAGATTAGATATATAGAAAGTGAAAGTAAAACCCAAAAACTAAATTAATCAACCCAAAAACTAACTTAACCAACCCAAAAAAATTAATCCCAACCACCAAAAAGATCATTCGACGTCTTACGTGCTCCTTTCTCATCTTCTCACCTGATCACTACTCTCTCTGTGTGTGTAGAGAGAGAGACTTGTGTCATTCCGGAAGGATTCAAACCTGAATCCTTCCCACTCAAATACAACCCTACGATATTCGAATACAATATTCATTCCGTTGAAATTGACTATTATTTCAAGTATTATAAATTAAAAATCAAGTATTTTAAATACTTTTTGCTCATGCATTTAGTAGGAAAAAACGGACGGCCTAAATAGTGAGTTAGTTAGTTTAACGGTGTAGAGCATTTGAAACCTAACAAAAATTAGTTTGTAATGGTTTTTAAATGTTTGGATCATGATCAAAGTGCCGAATAGAGAATTTCTATGTCTAAAGACATAGATCTAATCAATTTACTACTTTCGATCATCCATTTTGTGTCGCTTGATGCATGGGCAAAACGTATTTAAAATACTTATTTTTTAGTTTATATATACTTTAAATAATATAGATCAACTTTAACGGAATGGATTTTGTATTTGAATGTCGCAGGGTTGTATTTGAGTAGGAAGGATTTGGGCTCGAATCTTCTAAAATGACACAAGTCTATCTCTACACACATGCATGCACACGCACGCGCGCGCGCGCGCACACACACTGAGATAGGCTTGTCTCATTCTGGAAGGATTCGAGGCTGAATCCTTCTTACTCAAATACAACCCTACGATATCCGAATGTAAGATACATTCTGTTGAAGTTGTTCACATTATTTCAAGTAATCAAAAATCATGCATTTAGAATGTCTAGAATATGTTGATATGATGGTGGATGATTATTAATATATGTCGCATATTATATGTCACATTTTTCATATTTATTTTTATTTAAACTCTGCTATTTAATTGTTTTAATGTCTAATGGCGTGCAGGTTGTAAATAATGGAGAAAGAGAAGAAAAAACCTGATATATCCTAAATAATTTGAATTTTCAATGATAAAATTCTCTAGCTCAAGATTAGCGAAAATATTCTGAGGATCCAAGAGACCTAGATGCAATCTTATCAGAAAAATCTAAGACAACTAAATATGGAGGATCTCGCACTCAAAGCGCTGATCCAACTGCCATAAAATTGTTGCGAAAACACGGTGTTTGCCGCGTTTGCATGACAATATTTTGGCCGTTGGGTCAGTAATTTTGTAACTATCTTTCACACGCTTTCTCAACTTCTCTCCTCTTATAAATTCAGCACCAGAGCATAGCAGAAGAAAAGAAGACAGCTTAGGCTAGGGTTTCATTTTAGGATTTAGGTTAGGATTTTCTTATTAGTTAGTTATTTACAAATGTAATTTCTTTTTTCTTCTTTATTTTACTATATTTTGTACTAGTTTAGATTCACAGAGAGAGTGAAAGAAGAGTGTGTAATCTATAAATTGAAGGTGACAATCAAGGAAGGACTTCAACTCTACCGAACTATTTCTCTTTTTTGGTATATTTAATTTTTGGTTTACTTAATAGGGAACTAATTTCTTTTCACGGCTCATTACTCTCTATCCATTTCTTCTACTTTTGATCTATTTTATAACCCAGTTGAATCATATGCATGCCTGAGTTTAAGCCTTGCAAATCTTTTGAGTGTTCTTGAAGGCACATGAGAATGGGAGTTAAGTGAAAATTACCTAGAGGGGGAGTGAATAGGTGATAATGCTAATCAATGCACAATTAAAAATATGATGCAACAATCAACCCAAAACAAGACTAGAAGCCGAATACCCCGTGAAGGGCTCTGAACTTCTTCCTCCTGATTCCTCTAGATATGAGTTGGAGGTGCGCAATGCAATCTTGTTGTATGAGTATTTGATTGACAATGTGATTATGCAACAAGTGAATATAACAATGAAAATGAAGAGCAAGTACAATGTAGCAAAGAAAATGTGAAACAAGTAGATAAAGTAATGAATATAAAGTAAGTGATTGAAGCAAGAATTAAGAGCAAGTAAGAACAAGTAAACCAAACGCAAACACCGAGAATTTTTCCGAGGTTCGAGCACCCAGCTCTACGTCCCCGCCTTCACCCAGAAGGATTTGTAACAACTATAACTTCACAAAGAGGTTACAAATACACCGGAGTACCCAACTCCACAATCTCAAGTACAAGTTCTCTCTTGGTGATCAAAAGACCACAAACTATCTTTTGCAAACGCCTCTTTCCCTTACAAGAGCACTGTAGAGTAATTGTTAGAATTGAAGCTCAAATAGTATAAGTGGAAAAAGGAAATAAACTAGAGAGGGTTTAGAAAATAAAACTTCAGCGATGATAGAATCTTCAGCACAAAAACTAAGGACCAAACTCTCTTGAAAGCTTTTGAAAACTTTTGAAACTTTTTGTATAATGCTTGTTGTTAAAAACATAACCCTAATCACCACTATTTATAGGAGAGGGTTAGGGATTAAAAAGTAAACTCATATAATGTTAATTAGGAAGAATTTGACCCATAAAATATCCCCTAAATTCGTTTAGAAACGAAAAATACAAATTTAAAACGTGTTTAAAAGCTAGCCGTTATGGCTGAAACGGCTACCTCGGTCGACCGGCCGGTCGACCGGGATTCAAACAAAAGAGCCGTTGCAGGCTCTCGGTCGACCGGGCGGTCGACCGAAACAAACAGAGAGTGACACCACTTCAGTCGGCCAGCCGCCCGGTCGACCGAAGTCTTCGGTCGTCCGCCCGGTCGGCCGAAGAACGTACACACGGATACGCATCCAACCTGCCAGAAAACCAGTCGACTGGGTCGATCGACAGAACTGACCTAACAAGTGTCGGCCGACCGGTCGGTCGACCGGCTCAGGCCAAAAGTCAAAACTGAACAAGAATTTTAAGGAGATTTTGATATCTAATAAAATATTTTTGATTAAAGATATAAATAAAACATAAAATTGAGTTTGTAATCAAAAGGTTTTGTATTAAATTATTTTGTATATATTTATAGGGAATATTTCTATGAAATACATATGCGCAAAAATGTGTGTGTTGGAATATAGAGCTTCAATCCTAATCACTATTCTTTAACAAAACTATAAAACTAGAAACAAAACTAATGAAATCTCATGAGCAATCTTGAAGTCTTGAGCCATGCAAAGCCTAGCTAGAGCATTCTCTTCTATGTTCCTTCCTTGATGTGCCATAAGTTTTCTTTGCTCCATGAACTTAGAATTTCTTGCAAAAGCTAAGCAATGGCCTCCAAACATGGTACAAAACCTGAAACTTATTTTGAACAAACTTATTAGTACCAAATAGCTCTTATTTGTTTTGTTATCATCAAAACTCCAAACAAATGGAGAGTGTAACCTTTTGGGCCAACAATCTCCCCCTTTTTGATGATGACAAAACAAATAGGTTATGTTAAAAAATAAAAGAGAGGTGTAAGCTCCCCCTCAAATTATGCTACATTAAACAAAGAAAAACAATATTATATTCAAGCTACGCAAACAAAAATCATGAGATATTAAACACTTGCAAAAACACTTAAACTCAAATATAAAAAATCATAAACACTTATTGGAATCAAGACCATAATAAACTCAGACTTATTCTCCCCCTTTTTCTCATACATCAAAAAGGGTAAAAAAATTTATTATTCAATAACACAAATATTTAGTTCACCACAAATAAAGGAGAATCTAGCAAAATCAAGTGGTATAGTGAAAATATCGGCAAGTTGCAAATCCGTGGAAACATAATCAATATCTATATCACCTTTCTCAAAATGATCTCTAAGAAAGTGATACCTAATCTCAATGTGCTTGGTCTTACTATGTTGATTTGCATTTTTGGTCATATGAATAGTACTAGTATTATCACAAAAAAAAATTTATATGATCATAATGCAAATCATAATCAAGGAGAGTATGTTTCATCCAAAGGACTTGTGCACAACAAGCCCCCGCTGCAACATACTCCGCCTCGGCAGTTGATAGAGCTACGGAATTTTGTTTCTTAGAGGACCATGAAACAAGACAATTACCAAGAAATTGACATGTCCCACTAGTACTCTTTCTATCTACTCTACAACCCGCATAGTCGGCATCCGAATAACTCGTCATTAAGAAATCTCCAGTTTTCGGATACCATAGACCCATTCCAATTCTTGCCTTAATATAACGAATGATGCGTTTTACCGCAATAAGATGGGACTCTTTAGGACACGATTGAAATCTAGCACAAAGACATACACTAAACATTATGTCCGGCCTACTTGCCGTCAAATACAAAAGACTACCTATCATGCTTCTATACAATTTAATATCAACATTTTTACCTTGGTCATCCTTATCAAGCTTGATTGTAGTTGCCATGGGAGTGTTGCAAACTTCTGAGCTTTCAAGTCCAAACTTCTTTACGAGTTCCTTTGCATACTTGGCTTGACATATGAAATTTCCATCTTGCAATTGCTTGATTTGGAGTCCAAGAAAGAAATTCAATTCACCCATGGAAGACATTTCAAACTCACATGGCATAACCTTTTCAAACTCCTTGCATAAAAACTCATTAGTAGAACCAAAGATTATATCATCAACATAAATTTGCACAATTAAAATGTCATTATCAACATGCTTAGTAAAAAGAGTTGTGTCTACTTTGCCTTTAATAAAATCATTTGAAATGAGAAAACTAGAAAGCCTTTCATACCAAACTCTTGGAGCTTGTTTCAATCCATACAAAGCTTTATCAAGTTAAAAACAAAATTGGGATGAACATGATCAACAAAACCGGAAGGTTGTTCAACATAAACTTCTTCATTAATAAAACCATTTAAAAATGCACTTTTCACATCCATTTGAAAAAGTTTAAAATTTTAAAAGATGCAAAAGCTAGTTTTATCCGTATGGCTTCAAGCCGTGCTACGGGTGCAAAGGTCTCCTCAAAGTCAATTCCTTCAACTTGAATGTAACCTTGGGCCACTAACCTAGCTTTATTCCTAATAACATTCCCGGACTCATCCATCTTGTTTTTAAAGATCCACTTAGTACCAATTATTGGTCTATCGTGAGGCCTAGGTACAAGGTGCCAAACTTGGTTGCGCTCAAATTGATTGAGTTCCTCTTGCATGGCTAGCAACCAATATGAGTCTGCCTCGGCTTCGAGGATGCTTTTGGGTTCAAAATGAGAAATGAATGCAAAGTTACCATATAAGTCATGGAGTTTGGAGCGAGTTGTTATCCCTTTAGAGACATCACCTAAAATGAGTTCATTGGGGTGATTTGTAGCGTATCTCCAATCTTTAGGAAGTGGTTGAGAATCTTTCACTTCATCCTTATGAACATCACCAATGGGTTCTTGCTTTTCTTCTTGAGCGGGTGAGTCCTTCAAGGATAGTCTCTCCATGTCTTCACCTAATGGGTCAATTTCTACAACATTCTCAACAACCACATTAGATTCTTCAAATTTAACATGCATGGATTCTTCAATGGTAAGGGAAGATCTATTGAATACTCTATAAGATTTACTATAAGAAGAGTATCCAACAAAAATAGCTTTATAAGCCTTAGCATCAAATTTACCCAAGTTATCTCTAGTATTCAAAACAAAACACTTGCATCCAAAAACTTTGAAATATGAAACATTAGGTTTTCTAGAATGATACATTTCAAAAGATGTTTTGGAAGAGTTTTTACACAAAGAAATGCGATTTGAAATATAGCATGCGGTGTTTACGGCCTCGGCCCATAGATATTGAAGGAGGTCATATTCACTCATCATGGTCTTAACCATCTCTTGAAGTGTTCTATTTTCCTTTCTACAACTCCATTTTGTTGTGGAGTTTTAGGACATGACATTTCATGCTTGATTCCCTTTTCATCACAATAAGTCATGAAGAGTTGGTTAACAAACTCACCACCTCTATCACTTCTTATTTTCAAAATCGAAAAACCTTTTTCTTTTTCAACACTTTTTCGAAAAATCTTGAAATGAGAAAAAGTTTGATCTTTGTTTTCCAAAAAGAAAACCCAAGTAAATCGGGAAAAATCATCAACTAAAACAAATGCATATCTACTATCATTTAAGCTCTTAGTTTTAGTTGGTCCAAAAAGATACATATGAATTAATTCTAATGGCCTAGTTGACATGATATCCTTGATTGGTTTGAAGGAAAACTTGGTTTGTTTCCCAAGTTGGCACGCACCACAAATGCGGTCTTTCTCAAACTTCAAGTAAGGAATACCCTTCACCAATTCCTTAGAATTAATCCTAAAAAGATGGTCAAAAGATGCATGTCCTAATCTTCTATGTCAAAACCAAGAATTTTCATCAAAAACATTCAAGCATTTAGTAGAACAATCCAAATTAAGCATGTCAATGATATAAACATTATCATCACGAAATCTGGTGAGAATACAATCATTAGTTTTGCAATCAAAAATCTTGCAAGAAGAGTCATCAAAAACAACTTTAAGTCCACGATCACAAAGTTGACTTATACTAAGCAAGTTATGTTTTAAACCATCAACAAGAATAACATTTTCTATGATGGGAGATGCACCAATTTGAATGTTACCTATACCGATGATAGTGCCCTTGGAGTCATCCCCGAAGGTGACGGTGCCACCTTCCATGTACCTTGATAGGGTTGTAAAGTTGTTGATATCCCATGTCATGTGTCTTGAACAATCACTATCAAGGTACCACCGCTCCTTACGTCTTGGAGCCTTGGTGTGTACCTACATCAAATAATTTAGGACTTGATTTTGGTACCCATATTTTCTTGGGTCCTAAAGTGTTAGTATTATGAACCCATATAAGATTATTTGTTCTATTTATTTGGTCATAACAAAACTTAGTCAAATGTCCATTCTTACCACAATAAGTGCATCTATATACTCTACCATATTTAAAAGTATAGTGAGTGTGTGACTTGTGAGCATGTGTGGATTTAGCATGGGTGTTATGTGTAGTATGAATATGAGGAATTTTGACATGAGAAGATTTAGCATGAGAAGTGTGCCTTTTAGAAAATATTTCCTCAAGTTTCTTAGTGTTGAAAGCACAATCCTTCAAAACTTTTTCAAAATCAACAATTCTAGTTTTAATGGAGAAATTTCTTTTTCATCAATCTTTGAAAATTTTGCTTTGCAAGCAACTTTGTAAGCACTGAATTCATTTTGAGTAAAAATAAGATTTGAAGAAATTTCATCCTTTTCTTTAGAAACAATAGCAAGTTGATTTTTAAGAAAAGCAACTTCCTTTTTCAATTTTGAGCATTCTATCTTTTTATTATCATAACTCTCTGAAAGTTCAACAAAAGCATGTACAAGTACTTCTTTACTTAATTCATCTTCTTCATCAAGAGGTTGAGGGGTTACCTTTGGTGTGTTTGCCATGAAACACATGTTCGCCGTGTCCACCTCGTCTTCAGACTCGCTTTCCGAATCCCAAGTTGCTTTGTAAGCTTTCTTTTCGACCGGCTTCTTTTGCTTGAAGGAGGAAGTCACTTTTTTCTTGAATTCCGGGCAATCGGCCATGATATGTCCGGGCTTTCGGCAATTGTAGCAAATGATTCTTCTCTCCTCTTTTCCTTCAAACTTCCTTCTAAAGTTGAGTTTGTTCTTATGGTACATTCTCTTTACGTTTCGCACAAGAAGGGAGAGCTCCTCATCTTCTTCTTCATCTTCTTCTTCGTCATCAAGAGTGGAGGAAGACTTGAAGGTTATGGATTTCTTCTTTAGAGGAGCGGCTTCTTCTCTTGCCTTCTTTTCCATCTCACGAGTCTTCAAGTTTCCAATGAGACTAATGAGATCCATTTCGTCCTTGTCATTCAATTCTTTCAAGGTGGTGGCCTTTATCTCCCATGAAGAAGGAAGAGCCCGAATCACTTTTCGCACCTTTTGGTCATTGAAAATATCATCACCTAAAGAGGAAAGAGCATTGGTGATTTTAGTAAACCTTGTAATCATGCAATCAATAGATTCATCATCAATTATTTTAAAGCTTTCATATTGGGACCTCAAGAGATCTATCTTAGCTCTCTTTACTTATGATGTCCCCTCGTGTGTGACCAACAAATATTGCCAAATCTCATAGGCGGATTGGCAATGTATTACCCGTGTAAGGTCATCCTCATTCAAGGCGGTTAGGAGGAAATTTTGGGCCTTGGAGTTAGCCTCATATTCTCTAAAGGTAAAGTCGGACCATGTGCTTTCACACTATCGGGTCTAACATAGGGTTTGGTAAAGGATTTGCCACTAAGCTACCTAAAGATTGTAAAAAGATAGTCATCCTAACCTTTCAAATAGGAAAATTAAGTCCATCAAATTTAGGAGGGGTTTTGATGTTGTCGGCCATGTTTACTAGTGTATGAATGAAAGAATGCAAATATTGATTAGCAAATTTTTAGGATCTCTCTAAGGATGTTAAGCCAAACCTAGAGTCCAAGCTCTGATACCAATTGAAAATTACCTAGAGGGAGGGTGAATAGGTGATAATGCTAATCAATGCACAATTAAAAATATGATGCAACAATCAACCCAAAACAAGACTAGAAGTCGAATACCCCGTGAAGGGCTCTGAACTCCTTCCTCCTGATTCCTCTAGATATGAGTTGGAGGTGCGCAATGCAATCTTGTTGTATGAGTATTTGATTGACAATGTGATTATGCAACAAGTGAATATAACAATGAAAATGAAGAGCAAATACAATGTAGCAAAGAAAATGTGAAATAAGTAGATAAAGCAATGAATATAAAGTAAGTGATTGAAGCAAGAATTAAGAGCAAGTAAGAACAAGTAAACCAAACGCAAACACCGAGAATTTTTCCGAGGTTCGAGCACCCAGCTCTACGTCCCCGCCTTCACCTAGAAGGATTTGTAACAACTATAACTTCACAAAGAGGTTACAAATACACCGGAGTACCCAACTCCACAATCTCAAGTACAAGTTCTCTCTTGGTGATCAAAAGACCACAAACTATCTTTTGCAAACGCCTCTTTCCCTTACAAGAGCCCTGTAGAGTAATTGTTAGAATTGAAGCTCAAATTGTATAAGTGGAAAAAGGAAATGAACTAGAGAGGGTTTAGAAAATAAAACTTCAGCGATGAGAGAATCTTCAGCACAAAAAACAAGGACCAAACTCTCTTGAAAGCTTTTGAAAACTTTTGAAACTTTTTGTATAATGCTTGTTGTTAAAAACATAACCCTAATCACCACTATTTATAGGAGAGGGCTAGGAATTAAAAAGTAAACTCATATAATGTTAATTAGGAAGAATTTGACCCATAAAATATCCCCTAAATTCGTTTAGAAACGAAAAATATAAATTTAAAACGTGTTTAAAAGCTAGCCGTTATGGCTGAAACGGCTACCTCGGTCGACCGGCCGGTCGACCGGGATTCAAACAAAAGAGCCATTGCAGGCTCTCCGTCGACCGCCCGGTCGACCGAAACAAACAGAGAGTGACACCACTTCAGTCGGCCAGCCGCCCGGTCGACCGAAGTCTTCGGTCGTCCGCCCGGTCGGCCGAAGAACGTGCACATGGATACGCATCCAACCTGCCAGAAAACCAGTCGACTGGGTCGATCGACAGAACTGACCTAACAAGTGTCGGCCGACCGGTCGGTCGACCGGCTCAGGCTAAAAGTCAAAACTGAACAAGAATTTTAAAGAGATTTTGATATTTAATAAAATATTTTTGATTAGAGATATATATAAAACATAAAATTGAGTTTGTAATCAAAAGGCTTTGTATTAAATTATTTTGTATATATTTATAGGGAATATTTCTATGAAATGCATGTGCGCAAAAACGTGTGTGTTGGAATATAAAGCTTCAATCCAAATCACTATTCTTTAACAAAACTATATAACTAGAAACAAAACTAATGAAATCTCATGAGCAATTTTGAAGTCTTGAGCCATGCAAAGCCTAGCTAGAGGTTTCTCTTCTATGTTCCTTCCTTGATGTGCCATAAGCCTTCTTTGCTCCATGAACTTAGAATTTCTTGCAAAAGCTAAGCAATGGCCTCCAACATGGTACAAAACCTGAAACTTATCTTGAACAAACTTATTAGTACCAAATAGCTCTTATTTGTTTTGTTATCATCAAAACTCTAAACAAATGGAGAGTGTAACCTTTTGGGCCAACATTAAGTTTTTACTTGTTATTTAAACACCACTTTTAAAACTTGTTTTATTCTATTCTTGAAATCTCGATGATTTAACATTCAACTTTAAAACAGTGTTAAAAGAAGTGGAATTGATCAGTAACTATCTTATATGTTTTGCTTAAATCTCTCTTGTTGATGATCCAAATTGAGGCACAAATCTTTCAAGATGTAAGTCTGTAGAGGTGTTAGGCAAAGCAGTGAGCCTTAAATTTCTTCTCTTTTTAAAAACTCATTTTCTTCCCTTGTGTTCTCAACCGTTTTCAAAACCCTAATTCTCTTTTCAACTTTCTTTTGTTTTCTCTTTAGTGATCTCAAAATCATCATCCTCATTCAAATCATCTCTTTTACGTTTTACTTTTTTTTTTTCCTTCGAAACGGAGAAAAAGAACTTGCTTTTTCGAATATACCAAAACACTTCTTAGCGTTTCTTCTTGTGGATCACGATCCGCATAACCACTTGCGACAGCGGTAGAATTGAGATAAGCCAGAGCATCAATTCTTCAACTCAGATTTTAAAATACATATTTTCTATGCTCAGTTTTTCCTAAATCAAATTTTGGCACCATTACTAGGGAGGGAACGACACGATTTTGATTTAACAAGTTTGTTTTCTATTTTTGTGTGCAGGGATAGATATCAGGAATATTATTGCTGCAGAAGAACCCTAACTGCGCGGTGCCTCTATCTAGGAAGCAAAGCACATGAACTAACTACTTTGCCACGGAAACGCGGCCAAAGCTACTTAAACGTAGTAAAGTAGTTTAACTACTGACTGGTTTTTTCAGGGTTGCAGCATTGCAAACATAGTCCATTTCTGCTGTTATTTTTTTCCTGATTTCTCTGTTTGTACACTGTTTTAACTCAATATTTACCTGTGGCTATAATTTTTATAATTTATTAAACTTGCATCTAGGCATTCGTCTAACTTCGTTTACTTTCGATTACTATTAAAGAGTGCTGGAGTAAGGTACGTCTGTATTGCATTTAGCACAAAGCAACACTTTTGAGTGGTTTACATTGCTTTGAGTGTTATTTCTGCTAGATAATTGTACACGTTGCACAAAAATGATCTAAAGGCAAATCCGATAAACAAGATAAGGTATGCATAGTCATTACTTTTTCTTAGCCCAAAAGCTCTCTCTACTGCACTCATTAACCCAAGCCTAACTAAAATTTGACTAGACATTAGCCCTAGGGACATCTCAGACTCAATAGGAGATTGATCTCGGGAGGAAGATGTTAGAATTTGACTCTTGTCAAATCGGTGTCTAAGATTGGAGATTAAGAGGTAAAATCCTCAAAGATTCAGTGGTTTGGTATAATGAAGACTCGTTGCTCTCAATGGATACCTCCCACTAAGTTTTGCCCCAACCTGGCCGATTAACCTGTGATCAGATTACTGCAATAACCTTCTCCTGGATAGTCAACCAATTTGGAGTCATTTAGGTCTAAGGTCTACCCAAACATAGGCTTGATTTTTCCTTTTTGTTGTTTGTTTGTTTGTTTGTTATTTTATGTGAAATAGATTATAACTCAAATTCTTTTCATTCTAATGTAAATCCATATTTTACCCTGGCCTCTTTTAACGTGGATGTCTCCAACATGGCTTTGAATAACATGAATCAAACAAATATATAAGATTGATTTTATCTGACTCAATATAATCCTCATCCCCAGAATAATGAAATAATTTGGCAAAATTATCTCCACTTTTCATCAAGTTAGTGAGAATACACCTCTCCTGAGTCATATGGTCAACCACAGTTTCCACAATCTTTCTAACACCCGGCTTCATATCCTTCTAATCAAGATCAACTCATTGAAGAAAAATCTGAATTGACAAAGAGTGCTGAAGCTTTGCTTGAGTCTCAACAACAAATTCTTGACATGATGACTCGCAATTCCCACAATTTCTAACACCAAGATTCATACTCCCTTTTCAAGTCCACCACAATAAGACAAAGAATCAATTGACTTGAAGAATAGTATAGAATTCATGATTCAGTTTCAAAATAATTTCAACCAGTTTATCAATGGACAGAAGTAGAAATGAGTCAATTATTCAGAATTTTTACCACCTTTTCTCTTCTGCATCTCCTTATATTAAATACAATTTTTCTTGATGTGCTCCGGTTCCTTACAATAGTAAGAGAAACTGCTCGAAGCCTCTGGATCTTTTTTGGTCCCCTACTCTTTGATCTCCCTCTCTGATCCTTGACAAACAATCATGAGGCCTCCTTCATAGAATATGTCATTCTTCATTATCTCGTTATTGTGGAGTATCTGCCTGATATTTTCTAACTCTAAGGTCTCCTTATCATACATGATGGTGGTTGCCAGGTGGTCATAACTTGATGGAAGAGAAGAGAGTTATAGAAGAGCTTTGTTTTCTTTTTCTATCTTAACTTATAGAGCTAACAAGTCGCTTAAAATTTTTTAAAAATATTGAGATGTTGTAGAATAGGCGTACTTCTTTCATCTGAAGGCTGTATGACTTCTTCTTTATGAAGAGCTTGTTCGACAAACTCTTCGTCATGTAAAAGCTCTCCAGTCTGCGCTAAAGACCAACAGTTGTCTCCTCATTCATAACATTATAGAGGACTTTATCTAATAGACACAGTATGATTGTCGCCTTTGCACGAAAGTCGATGTCGTTTCACTCATCATCCTCTATTTTCGATGGCTTCTTCTCAATACCAAGTAGGGCTTCGTGTATGCCCTCCTTCACGAGCAATGATGTTACTCGCATCTTCTACAGTAGAAAGTTGGACTTCCCGTCGAATTTCTCCACCTCGAACTTGATTGTTGTGATCATCTTGCTAGCCATCGCTCTGATACCTATTTGTTGATGATCTATCACCGACTAAACAATAGAGAAACACCGAGTTGAAGACTCGGCAACAGAAGCAGAAGTGTAGAAGATCTACCACTAGCAAACAATCACCATACAACCAAGGAATGTAAGATTTAACGTGGTTCGGTAATGTGCCTACGTCCAGCCGAGGAGGGGAGAAATCTTTATTAAAAACAGAGAAGAAAATATAAGAGTTACAAGTAGATCTCTCTCTCAACTCTCAATGATGGAAAACAAAATCTCTTGAATTCTTGATATACCTTTAAAAGGCCATCCCTAAGGGGTTTATATAGGCACCTAGAGTGATTCTAGTCCAACACAAACTTAAATCAGCACCTCCTCAGAGAAATAGGAAACCCGTATCTAAATCAAAACAGGAGACAGATCCGTATTAGGAAACTGCTAAAACCTGAATTCTCTCCAATGAATATGATGAGAGATCCGTATTAGGAACTGTCAAAACTTGAATTCTTCTCCAATGAATATGAGGCACTCCAAATACTAATAGAGCAATCATTGAGGGTGATAGCTTATGAATATGATCTTTAGCATCCTTTCTTCTAACCTGCGTGTTAAGACCTCTTTCATTCCAAGTAATTATACACATCAGAAATTAGGATTGATCCCTTTATTACTTCTTAAACTCCTTTTAGGGATGTCAGCAGGAGTATGAGCCCCTTTCTTACCTTTTTGTGATTTAGCATCCTTAGCTTTAGTACAGGCTTCTGTTTCCTTTGACCACTCAAGATTTTCAATAGTAATCTGTGGAGGCAGAGTATCAGTGTCCATTTCTTCTATAGGAAAAGAAGCCGTAGCAGCAAATGCTCTCCTCTCCCTCTGATTGACAGGGTTCTAAATAATATCAGCAGCAGAATTGTATCTATTTTCCACTCCAGAGGCTACCCTATTCAGAACACTGGTTCTGGAACTGAAGGCTTCATGTGCAGGTGCTATAATTGCATGAGCAGATACATGAACATGTACCTGAGATGCAGAAGCAGAAACAGAAACATGTACAACAACAGAGGCAGATTTTGGCAATTCTGGTTCTGGCAATTCTGGTTCTGGCAATGGTGGTTCTGGTGCATATACTGAGTGTAGGTTCAGTCACAAATATAGGTGCATGTTCTGACAATACAGGGTTTGTGTCTGATACAGCAGCATCAGCAGCAACTACCAGGTCTGGTATAGCAGCAACAATAGCAGGGTCTGTCACTTTTGATTCCGAGACAGCAGTAGCAGTAGAAGCATCAGCCATAGCAGCAGGAATTGATTCTGGTTCTGATACTAACACAGCACATGAGTGGCATCAGTTTTTGGTACTGATACAGTAGCAACAGAAGCAGAGATAGTTACGACTTGTTCTGGTACTGCAGTATCAGTAGCGTCAGCAAAAGTAGCAGGAGTTGATTCTGTTTCTGATACTGGCACAGCAGCAACATCAAGTTCGGGTTTAGATATAGTAGCAACAGAAGAATCTGATTCTGGGTCTGCACGTACTGGTCATACACACACACACACAAACACACACGCACGCACGCACGCGCGCGCACACACATATATAGCCTCTATAAATAAGGAAGGCAGCCCATTTCAGGAGCGAGCTTGCATTCTCCTCCTTTGAGCTATCTTCACTCCTCCCTTTCCTCTCTTATATTTTCCTTTGCTTCTCCACTATAAAATACATTGTACCTTGTCAGATATTTAGTAATAAATAAGATTGCTTTTAACTCTTCTCGAGTTTCTTTTAGCTTGAGCTTAGCTCTTATTGAGCTTTAGCCCTTTGGGCTTTGATTTTGGTGCTTTCGCCTGTTGTGCGCGCAGACAATCACAACAAAAAACCAACGAAGAATCCCTAGATCTCCAGCACAATGCAATCACAAGAGAAAACTCACAAATCACAAACACCAAGTTTAACGAGGTTCGGCCAATGTGCCTACGTCCTCGGGGCAATCAGTGGAGAGGTTTTTCTATTAGGAAGATGAATACAAGTTGCTCTAAGTCTCTTTGAATGCAAGAGAACTCAAGCAAATACAATTTTCGCAGAGATACAAAACCCTAGAAATCCTTTAGGCTTAAATACCTCATACAACGGATCAGCAGAAAAAACCCAGAACCCGCATGTCGGTCGACCGGGACGGTCGACCGACCTCCCAATTCTCCAATACCGGTCGACCGGGCCAGTCGACCGAAAAAACCCGAGAGTTGGGGTTTGTCAGTCACAGGCTTCCGGTCGACCGGGCCGGTCGACCGAAAAAACCCGAGAGTTGGGTCTTGTCAGTCAGAGCCCTTCGGTCGACCGGGCCGGTCGACCGCTCCAACTCCTGTGCATGTTGTGCACGTCGGTCGACCGGACCGGTCGACCGACCTCTGTCATTTTCTGCTGCTGCTGCTTTTTCCTGCCCGCTGTTCCTTTGCCTTCCGTCGTAGATTCCTTGGCAATCTTCAATAGCACCTGGCATGAATTCACCTCCTCTACTGTACTCTCTCCTCCAACAATTCTCCACCTCGGTGAAGATTTTCAAATCTGAGCCGAATTCCGACTCGATAGCGGCTGCACCAACCCGGTTGCCTACGTACCCCTTGCCCAAGGGATCAAGCCGTCCGTAGTTCACCCAAATGAGCTTCAGCAAGCTCATTTCACCTGAAGGACATGGAGCAAGTCTTTGCAGTGTGCAAACTTCACTCCCGTCACCACCTTTGTAAGCATATCGGCTGGATTCTCCGAAGTGTGAACTTTCAACAAGTCAATGTCACCTTCTTCTAGAATCTCCCGTACAAAATGATACCTGACATCAATATGCTTCGTCCTTGCATGATAGACCTGGTTCCTTGCCAAGTAGATGGCACTCATGCTGTCACAGTTTATCTTCAAAATATCCTGTTCCACGCCCAGATCATCAAGTAATCCCTGAAGCCATATTGCCTCCTTCATGGCCTCTGTCAAAGCCATATATTCAGCCTCTGTGGTCGACAACGCGACGGTAGACTGAAGTGTGGAGCGCCAACTCACCGGTGCCTGTGAGAATGTGAAGACATATCCCGTCGTCGACCGGCGTTTGTCAAGATCACCTGCATAGTCTGAATCCACATAACCTATGCATTCCTGCTTTCCGGTGTTGTCCTTCTCAAATACCAGGCCTACATCAACAGTTCCCTTGATGTACCTCAGAATCCATTTCACAGCTTCCCAATGACTCTGTCCAGGATCATGCATGTATCGACTCACCATGGAGACTGCCTGTGAAATATCTGGCCTCGTACACACCATTGCATACATCAAGCTACCCACTGCATTGGCATATGGAACATGAGACATATGCTCACGCTCTTGAACACTCCTTGGAGACATCTTCGCTGACAACTTGAAGTGCGGCGCCATTGGTGTACTAACAGTCTTAGTATCTTTCCCGATATTAAACCTCTGCAGTACCTTCTCCAGATAGCCCTTCTGAGTCAAGCTTATCCTGCCAGCATCCCTATTCCTTGTGATCTCCATGCCCAATACTTTTCTTGCTTCTCCCAGGTCCTTCATCTCGAACTCGGACGATAACGTCTTTTTCAAAGAATCAATAGCAGATCTTGACCTAGAAGCAATCAGCATATCATCTACATAGAGAAGTAGATAGATATACTCCCCTGATGGTAACTTGTTATAGTACACACATGGATCGAAGTGGCTTCGTGTGTACTTCTTCTTTCTGATGAAGCTGTCAAATCGCTTGTACCACTGTCTAGGAGACTGCTTCAAACCGTACAGCGATTTCTTCAGCTTACATACCAACTCCTCTTTCCCTGCAGCTTTGTAACCTGTGGGCTGAGTCATGTAAATCTCTTCCTCAAGATCGCCGTGGAGAAAGGCGGTCTTGACATCAAGTTGGTCAAGGTCCAACTCATTCTGCGCCACCAAAGCCAATAGAATCCGAATAGACGAGTGTTTCACTACTGGAGAGAACACCTCGTTGTAGTCGATTCCTTCTCTCTGTGCGTAGCCTTTAGCCACCAGCCTTGCCTTGTAGCGCACTGTATCTTCCTGAAGAGATCCCTGCTTCTTAGCAAATACCCACTTGCACCCTATGGCCTTCTTCCCCTTTGGCAACTTGGTAAGTTCTCATGTGTTGTTCTTGTAAAGAGATTTCATCTCTTCATCCATGGCCCCTTTCCATAACTCAGCTTCTGAACTAATCTCAGCTTCCCTGAAAGTAAATGGAATAGCCTCTTCAACAACTGGAAGTGCATATGAAACAACCATATCGGTGGTGAGCCAGCCTGGTCTCCTAGTATTTCTCCGTGGTTTTCCAACTGCAGTAGTATCTGGAACAGTACCCATGACCTGCTCCTGATCCTCTTCAACAACTTCAGCATCTTCTTCTGCAACTTGATCACCTCCCTGTGTCACCTCAGGAATGATCTTTACTGACACTGTGTCCTCTAGAGATGGTGGATTTGCATCACTCTCCACCTGCTGCAATAGCTCCTTGGTCTTGTTGGTCTCCACCTGCTGAGAGACCGTAGGCTTCATCATCGAGGCCTCATCAAATGTGACATCCCTGCTGATTATGAACTTGTTGTCCTGTTGGTCCCAAATCTTGAATCCCTTAGTTCCTCGCTTGAAGCCAACGAACACCCCTTTCTTTGCTCTCGGATCCAACTTGTCTTCTTTGACATGGTAGTAGGCTGGACATCCGAAGACCCGTAGCAAATCATAATCCACAGCATCTTTTCCTGACCAAGCTTCCAGAGGAGTCTTCCCCCCTATTGCAGATGATGGCAACCTGTTCACAAGATGGCATGCATGCCCCAAAGCTTCAGCCCAAAACTTCTTTGGCAGTCCTGCATTTGACAACATGCACCGAACCTTTTCTAGCAAAGTCCGGTTCATCCTTTCAGCCACCCCATTCTGTTGCGGAGTTTCCCTTACTGTGAAGTGTCTCTCTATGCCCTCATCTAGACATAGCTGTAGGAACGGATCTGACTTGTACTCTCCTCCGTTGTCAGAACGGAGGACCTTTACTTTCCTTCCCGTGCTTCTCTCCTGATTAGCCTTCCACTTCACAAACAATTCTAGGACTTCACTTTTGTGTCGCATAGTGTACACCCAACATCGCCTAGAATAGTCATCAATGAACGACACAAAATAGTGGTTACCTCCAATTGATGCAGTCTTGGAAGGTCCCCATACATCCGTGTGAACATAATCAAGAATGCCTTCGGTGCAGTGTGAAGCTGTACCAAACTTCACCTTCGTCTTCTTGCCGATGATGCAATGTTCACACAGATCCAGTTTGCAGGTCTCTGCACCCTTCAGCAGCCCTTTCCTCACAAGAGCTTGCATCGATTTCTCCCCTGCATGTCCCAGCCTCATGTGCCATAGCCGGGTTAGATCTTCCTTCTGACTGGTAGAAGCTGCCACCTGCCCTGTCACTGTACTACCCTTCAAGTAATACAAATTGTTCCGGCGGTCGGCCTTCAACACCACCATTCAGCCCTTTGTCATTTTAAGAACACCTTCTTTAATAGACACACTGAGCCCCAATGATTCCAAAGCACCCACAGAGATCAAGTTCCTCTTCAGCTGAGGTACATATCTCACTTCTTTCAGCTCCCTCACCATCCCGTCAAACATCCTGATCGGAATAGTGCCTACACCCTCCATGATGCACGGATGATCGTCGCCCATGACGACCGAACACCCCTCCAACTTCTCAAGACTGGTAAACCAATCTCGATTAGGGCATACATGATATGTAGCACCTGTGTCCAGGATCCACTCTTTATCCACCGAGTAACCTACAACAGGAGTAGTCACTGAAAAAGAGAACTCTGAAGAATCTGAATCTGCTCCATCTGCCTGTGATTTACCGCTTGTAGCCTTTGTCACCCTTGCCAGATTTGCCTCAGACTTTGATTCCTTCTTCTTCCCCTTGTACTTTGGACAGTCAACCTTCCAGTGCCCAATCTCTTTGCAGAACATGCACTGATTTTTCTTAAGATCCCTGAAGCCCGACCTAGACTTCGATCTTCCTCTCACCTCCTTACCTTTCCTCGATGAATTCCTGCCTCTTACTTCCAAAGCCTCCGCTGATGAACTAGACCGACCTGAATGTCTCTCATTCTTCCTTGTCTCATAACTCATCAGTGCTGATGACACTTCATCATAAACTAAGGTTTGCCTTCCATTTATGAATGTCATAGTGAATGTCTCATACTCCTCCGGTGGGAGTGAGTTCAGGAGAATAACTGACTTGTCTTCCTCACTTACAGTGACATCCACATTTAGCAAGTCTGTAAGAAGCTTCGTATATCGGTTAATGTGCTCGTTTACTGTGCTTCCCCTCTGCATCCTGAACTGATACAGCTTACTCTTAAGTTGCAACCTAGACTCCACACTCTTTGTCAGGTACTTCTTCTCAAGAGTATTCCACAGTTTCTTCGCTGACGTCTCATGTTGTACAAGATATTTGATGTCTTGTGACAAGCATGAACGTATCAAGCCACATGCCGACCTATTCATCTTCGCCCACTCTTCCTCAGTAGTAGTGGTCTTCTTCCTCTCTAATAGGAGCGTGTCCTCGAGGTTCTGTGCATTCAATGCATCCATGACCTCACACCTCCACATCCCGAAATTATTAGTTCCATTGAACTTGACAACTTCGATCCTTGAGTGATTCATTGTTTTAACGGAAGTAGTTTCTTCTGCCATTGAGGTCTTCTTTTGATTCTCTATTTATGCGGAAGAATAATCCAATTGAAAATAGATCTCTACTCAGATAAAAATGAGATTTTTACCTGCCTCTTGAAACCCTAGATCGAGTTTCTCACCGGATCTACTCCAAACACTGATTCAACAAGCCCTCCTTGCGTCCTCCTGAGATCGACACACGATCTCCTCGAACACCAATACCTCTGACCTGAGATCGACACACGATCTCCACCTGATCAGATCTGGAGCCCTTCGAATCCTCAGAATCCCAAGCGTAACCTGAAGCTCTGATACCACTTGTTGTGCGCACAGACAATCACAACAACAAACCAACAGAGAATCCCTAGATCTCCAGCACAATGCAATCACAAGAGAAAACTCACAAATCACAAACACCAAGTTTAACGAGGTTCGGCCAATGTGCCTACGTCCTCGGGGCAATCAGTGGAGAGGTTTTTCTATTAGGAAGATGAATACAAGTTGCTCTAAGTCTCTTTGAATGCAAGAGAACTCAAGCAAATACAATTTTCGCAGAGATACAAAACCTTAGAAATCCTTTAGGCTTAAATACCTCATACAACGGATCAGCAGAAAAAACCCAGAACCCGCATGTCGGTCGACCGGGACGGTCGACCGACCTCCCAATTCTCCAATACCGGTCGACCGGGCCAGTCGACCGAAAAAACCCGAGAGTTGGGGTTTGTCAGTCACAGGCTTCCGGTCGACCGGGCCGGTCGACCGAAAAAACCCGAGAGTTGGGTCTTGTCAGTCAGAGCCCTTCGGTCGACCGGGCTGGTCGACCGCTCCAACTCCTGTGCATGTTGTGCACGTCGGTCGACCGGACCGGTCGACCGACCTCTGTCATTTTCTGCTGCTGCTGCTTTTTCCTGCCCGCTGTTCCTTTGCCTTCCGTCGTAGATTCCTTGGCAATCTTCAACAGCACCTGGCATGAATTCACCTTCTCTACTGTACTCTCTCCTCCAACATCGCCTCCTTTGGTATCAGAGCCATGATGACTACACAGGTAGAGTAAAGATAATTATTCTGTACTTCTACCATGTAGATGTTTTTTTGTTTGAATTCACTTTTATGTTAGATTAGGATTAGATTATTTGGTATTGCTAGATCGGCTACCATATAGTGGGACGACACCTTGTAAGTCGTGTTAGGTTGTCGGGATGGCATGTTACCTGTAAATCATTGACAGCCGTGCTATATTTTACAGACTAGCAATAAGTTAGGTAATTTAAACTTAGCCTAATATAAAAATAAACTGAATAAATAAGTATCTACATAATAGAAGTACATGATAGTAATTATCTGTGTTTACATCCTCTTTGAATCATACTTTTTAATTAAGAAAGCAATTACGCACATCAACTTTTAATCTAGAGGAATGTTGAGGAGCAGTTTAGAACCCTTCACAAGATATTCAGCTGCATTCTTAATTGAAACTTATAGACCCAATAGGATCCAGTTCAGTTCTATTAAGACTAGAACCCTTTATAAGGGTAAATTAGTAAAAAAAAAAAAAAAAGCTAATTTGGTAGAATGTCCTTCTCAATTAGAAGAATTAAATAAATGGACAATTCCTAAAGTTCCATCAAAAGAAATCTATGAAATAGGTATGTTTGATTTTAAATCTTCTATAGCAATTAAAACTATGGAAAAAAACTATTCAAATTGATAATAGTGAGCAATCAATAAGATTGCTAAAAAAAGATGATTTATGTTCTTATATTAATAAATATAAGTTTATTCATATAAGTTTAATACAAATTGCATTATAACCTCTAACTCTCCAAGGATTGAATGCATCCTTATTGGCATCCTTGCGAGATGCAAGATGTCTTTACTGTGTTCAGTCTCTAATGAGAGTGTTGCAGACTAGTCTGTGTCATGATCCAGTCTATTTTAATGTTTATCTTAATTTAAGTTTGTCGATGATAGATCCAAACATTTTGGAAGCTCTTCATTAAATCATAAGATCCATGGATATAATTTTCTCCTTGGATATGAAACAATTGCAATAATATATACAGTTCGTTTTAAAGTTTTTAATACACTAGCTCCTAAAGCTAGATATATTACTAAACTAGATAAGACTATTCTCGTAGAAACAAATTTGTTATTTTCTAATATAACAACTAATAGAATAATTAAGTAGGAAGAAATAAAATTTTCAAAAAATTGGTTATTAACATCAACTATTCCATCTAGGCCAGTTATTGAAACAGATTTAGATCAAATAATCCAAACAGATGATGGTGAAATAGAAGTAAAATTTAATCATAAGCAAATTGCTCGAATATTTACTTCCAAAAATTCTAATGAATCTTAAATTGCTAGGAAATATGTATGCAGATCCACTAGCAGACGAATACCTGAATTAGAGCCAGAAGTTCAAGGAATAAAAATTTTGATTCTTCAATAGTTCATCCAATTTATGAGAAACCTAAAACAGATTCTCCAACAAAATCAGACATGAAATTTTATCTGTGATTTATAAATTATACACCAGGAAGTCCTTTAAGGAAATTTCTCAATGAGAAAATTAATGATAATTAAAATTTTAAAGAATGGTTTGAAAAACTTATTCAATAACAAAAAGATATGAATATAGAGATAAATATTATGCATATCTTAATAAAAACAAACAAAAATAAATTTTTTTCTGAATGGTTTATTGAAAGATATGTTAATAGAGAGCTCAAAAAGCTTAATGTGTTAGAATTACAAAATTTGGGCAACCCATAATGGTAAAAAAGTTAGATCAATGTATTCACCTACAAAATCTTTAAAATTACCTGATGTTGCTACTTCTGATATAATGAAAGCAGTAGCTTTAGTTAAAATAATTGACCATAAAGAAGAAATAATTAAAGAATGACAAAAATTGTAAAACAAAATAATTACACAAATGTGTATATTCAAGTTTTAGGACAAAAGTTAAGTAGAGTAGAATCTGCTCTAGAATTGTTAATAAATAAATTAAACCCTGTTATTCAATTGAAACTCCTTTAATAAGAAAGAAAGAGGTTAAAATTGACTATGTGCCAATAAAATCACCTACTAAAATCAGTGGATTTAAATTAGATTCAGCAACAGTAGGTAAAGAAGAAATAACTTCTATAATTAGTAAATTGAAAAAAAACAAATCTTTATCCTCTAGATGGAATTCATTAGATGATAACTCATCAGATTCATCTAACTCTAAATCAAAAGTGAGAATGGTGACTTAATAAATCCAGATCAAATTGACGCTGTTCAAGAATCATTCCAGAACAGTATAAAAACTAATGAAGTTAATAAAATTAACTTTGATTTAAGAAGATTGGATAAATACTATTACAAAAGATCAACCATAATGGATATTTTGTTTGAAGAAAATGATTCTTTAACACAGAATTCATGCCAAGACAAAACCATTTATGAATGGAATATTGATGATTGTGCCGATAAACAAATTCATAATCAATTATATAGAATGATGAATGTATACTACTATATGTAAACAGAATAATAATTCTGATAGAGGCATAAGTAATTTTATTACTTGCCATTTCACAGGCACTTTAAAAGGTTGTGGGGTCACTATATAACACCAGAATAAGAATTAGAAATTTTTGGTGCAATAAAACTTAAAAATAATATACAAGTTCAAGATGGTATTTATATCTTAATTATGACAATTTTAAAACACTTCACTAGATGTGTTATAGATCAAGGAGAGAAAATTAGAACTCTCTTATAAAATCTTAGATGTCCAACTTTAACTCATTTTAGATGGTACAAGGATACATTTTTTAATAGAGTTATGCAATTAGATGATGCGAATAATCTGCATTAGAAATCTAAATTCATAAATGGATTACCTATTTGTTTGCTGAAAGAGTTAGAAAAACTTTTAGGGATAAAAATGAAGGTATAATCTCTTACCATATTTATACATATGGAAATTTAATAAATGCTAGTGTACAAGAAAGCTTGTCGCTATATAATGACTTAAAATTAAGAAATCAATTAAGAAAACCCAAAAATTTTTTAAGAAAAAACAGTTAGGAGAATTTTGTAGTCAATTTGCTATACATGGCCTTAAACCTCTTTCAAAGAATAAAAAGTTTAATAGAAGGGATAATAAACCACATTTTTGTAAGAATTTTTTTTTAATAAAAATAAAGACAAACCTGAATCTTCTAATACTAAGAAGAAAAGGATTAATAAATCTAATAAAAATATAAAATGTGATAAATATGATAAAATAAGTCACTATACTAGTAAATGCTATACAAAAAAGAAAATAGAAAAAATCGAAGAAGGTCTTTGACGAACATTGTTAAAAATAATGATAAAATCTGACCAAGGGTCAGAATCATCAGAAGATAATTATGAATTTTCTTTAGATAATAAAGAAGAGTATCAAGACTGTAATGGACAATGTTGTACTCTTACAGATCAAGTAAATTATTATAAATTCATAATAAAAATGAATAAATTATCAATAAATACTCTTACTCATAATGAGAGAAAGAGATTTTAGATTATATCATTAATAATATATAGATAAAAACTAAAGATAAAATGATAGATTTAATCATTAAAGATAAAGAAGAGGAGACATCTCCTAAAATAGACAACGTTTACAGGTTATTAGAAGTAATAAAAATATATAAATAAAAAGAATCTAAACATGTAACAATTCAAGATCTTTATTAAGAAATTAATATCTTGAAAACATAAATAAAAATTTAAAAATAAAAGATGAGATTACTAATTCTAGACTATCTAAATTAGAGAAAAATAAAATAAAAATTGAAGAAGAATCTGAAGAATCTTCTCAATCAGAATATGAATCGCCAAATCAAGCAAATAATGCTAAAACATCACAAGAAGATAAAGATCAGTTCTTGCTAATATGGATTTAATAATAACCCAAAAATAGTATATTAAAATAAATTTAATTATTAATAATGAATTTTTTTACAAGATCTCATTGCTCTAGTTGATAGTGGTGTAGATCTAAATTGTATTAAAGAAAGATTAATGCCTATTAAATACTGTGAATATACTATTCAAACTCTAAGTGCTGCTAATAACAAAGCACTTACAATACCGTATAAATTTACGAATGTGAGTGTATGTAAAGAAAAGGTTTGTATTCTTTTACATTTTATAATAGTGAAATAAGTATCTCAACATGTCATGTTAGACAATCTTTTTTAGGAAAAATAATGCCTATTAAAAGAATAGATGAGAAGGGAATTAATACCATCTACAACGGTCAAAAGGTTACCTTTGAATTTATAACTAATTCAATAGTAAAACTTCTAGATGATGTAAAAAAAGTTTATCTAAAAGAAAATCAAATAAATTTTCTTAAAGAAATTGTAAAAATTAATATATCTAAACAATTGCAATCTCTTCCAATTCAATAAAGAATTAAACAAGTTGAAGAAGAATTCAAAACTCAGACGTAGTAATATGCCTAATGCTTTTTGAGAAAGGAAGAAACACATTGTTTCTTTAGCCTATAAAGAATCTTTAGATGAAAAAGATATTCCTACAAAAGCTAGACCACTGCTTTTACAGTACGCTTTTGGTTATTACGAATGGAATGTAATGCTATTTGGTCTGAAAATGCCCTCAGAATTTCTGAATATAATGAATGAAATATTCATTCAACATACTGATTTTATATTATCATCTATAGATGACGTATTAATTTTTTCAGATAATATTGAAGAACACTTTAAATATTTGAATGTGTTCAATCCCTTACTGTAAAAAATGGCTTAGTAGTATCTATCCCTAAAATGAAATTATTTCAAACTGAAATAAAATTCTTAGGATATAATATTAATAATGGAACAATTATTCCTATTTATAAAAGTATAGAATTTTCATTTAAATTTCAGATAAAATTACAAATATTAAATAGTTACAATGTTTCTCAAGAGTGTTAAATTATGTAATAGATTATTATAAAGATCTTGCTAAAGATACAAAAAATTTGTATTCTAAACTAAGAAAAAAATACTATGCCTTGGACTAATAAACATACTAAGGCAGTTCAAACAATTAAGCAAAAGGTTAAAAAACTTCCTTGTTTACATTTATCTAATTCAAACTGGTTCAAAATAACTGAAATAGATGCCACTAATATTGATTATGGAGGAATTCTAAAACAAGTTACCACAGATAATAAATCTGAAGAACTTGTTAGATTTAATTCTGGTAAATAGAATTTAGCCCAATTTAATTATTTCACAATTAAGAAAGAAATTCTTTCTATTAACAAATGTATTTACAATTTCAAGATGCTTTTCTTAACAAAAAAATTATTAAGAATAGATTGTAGTTCTGCTAAGACAGTCAGAGAAAGGATGTTAAAAATTTAATATCTAAGCAAATTTTTACTAGATGGCAAGCTGAGCTATCTATTTTTGAATTTGACATTGAATATATTCAAGGAAAAAATAATTCTCTTCCTGATTTTCTCACTCGTGAATTTCTACAATCAAATGCAGGGCAGAGGTAGAGGTCAAGGCCGAGAAGAAAAGGACAAACAACCCTGGCTGGTAATGACCAAGCAAATATTGAAAGACCAATGTCTTCACCCAATTCCTCACAGTCATCAGGAAATAATCTTTTTAGGGAAGAATCTTCCCAACAAAAAAACTCTACATTCAAAAAAATTCTTAAATTAGAAATAATATATTTTCAGAAAAATATTTGTGAACCAATTATTATTGGATGTGTTTTGAATTAGAGGGAAAACTTGAGTTTCCCTCTTATTTTCCTTTGAGTTTAGTCCCACATTGGATAGGAGATGGGAGGTTGGGTAGTATATATACCAACTTCTCCCATGCCTATTGTTATGAGTGTTAGGCCATGGGCCACGTCCCCACACGCGCGCACACACGCCGAACCGGGCCGGGCTAAGTGCGGGTGGCGCACGTCCACGACCTGCGGGCTGGGTGCGGGGGTGGCGCACGCCCACGACTTGCGGACACGAATGCAGTTCGATTTAGGGGCTTGTTGGTGGACCTGTTACATTTTTTTTGTTTTTTAGTTTTATTTTAAAATTCTATTGAGATTTTTAGGGTAGAGTTGGACCCATTTAAGAGAATCGGATCTGCACGTTGCAACCACTCACGCATGATCACAGATTTTTCCGCGCTTTTTGAAACTGAAAGATCTGCAGTCTATCTCTGCAATAATCTTTTACATGAAACAGAAATCAGTCTGCTCTCTTTCTCCTACAAATTTCTTACATTCTGCTAAAAGAAAAATACATGTGTTCTTGCAATCGAGTTTTGCTATTTTCTCGACGTTCCTTTTTCACTTACGGGCAATGAATCTCTGTCTGAGCAGAGGCCTGACTCATCGTCCTTAGATGGGTGCTGGTGTACTACCAGGAGAGTTTTTATCGCTAGGAGAGGAGGTCAATTTCAAGGTCCAGACGAGAGACCGGCCATCTTTCTTTTAGGGTAGTGCGTCTGCACAACTACGTCACCCCAGGCCAGCTTTTTGTTTTTTATTCTGTATTTCAGTTGCATGCTTAGAACAAGTAGTTTATTAAATTTAAGGATTTATATTTGTTGCATGTTTTAATCTAGTTAAATTTATCACAATCTAGAAGAAAGATCTTATCTGATTATTTCATGCAATAGAATTAATGTCTATTTCATGTAATTGATAATTTTCATGCAATAGATAATTTTAATTTTCATGCAATAGATAATTTTTTGTGTGCAAGTAAAAATTGTCCCTGTAAGTAAAGACAATTATTTAAAAAAACCTTAAAAGAAAAATTTTGCATTCTTACAGTTTATATTTTATAAGTTCTTACCAAATCATTTAAAAGATCGTATTTCAAATTTTCATTTATCCTTAAAAGATTTGCATTAAATTTTTTTTCATTACAAAATATTGTATTAAATCTTTCCAAACTAATTAGATCTTAGCTTAACATGTTATTGTAAGTTATCCTGTTGTAAGATTTCTTAAAATCTGATCTAATTCTAATCTCTTTTAATTTATTGCAAAGCAAAATCTATTTGTTCTAATTATTACCGGGTCAAATCTTTCAATATAAGATCCTAGAAAATCCAAAATAAATTTATTCATTACAAATTTATATTTAGTAACTATTACAAGGCCAAATTCTTTTCATTACAAACTTTAATCATTTGTTTTATTATTAATTTTTTGTTACAAAAGAAAATTTTTTACAATATAATTTAAATTATTTAAATATTGTCTTATTTAAATATATATATATATATATATATATATATATATATATATATATATATATATATATTATAAACTCTTATTGTAAGATTTTACATGCATGCATCAATTAATTAACTGCTTCTTGCAATAAAATTTGGCTAATTAAAATTATTTAATTTTGTGATATTTGTTATAAGGATTATTTATTCTTGCAAATCAATTATTAATTAATTCTTGTTAGTCTATTTCTAAAATTTAATTGGAATAACTTTTTAGAAATTATTGTTGTTATAATTTTGAATTAGGAAAATTAAAAGGACAAGTCTATATCTTGTTATATCTTACTTGAATTATTTGGCACATAATTAAGGAAAGACTATACATTATTTTATTCTGCAAACCCTAATCTAAAAGCTACCAATATAAACTAATTTTGACATTATCAAAATAATTTTTAAATACAGAATTTAGGTAGAACATCTCGTCATTATGGCCAACCCTGATCATTCCAAGGGTGTCAAATCGGAGAAATTCTCCGGCACATACTTTAAGAGATGGGCAAAGCAGATGAAGTATTGCTTAACCACTTTAGGTCTTATATCAGCCATAGATGACACCATTCCTGTACCTTCTCCTAAACCTTTATCTATTGGATTTTCTCCTGTTGAAACTCCTCCTACAACTTCTTCCTCCTACATCTATTTGAAAACTGAGGAAATTGACTATCATTGTCTCCATAGGATTCTTAGTGCACTCTCTGATAGTTTATATGATATTTAATATGAATATAAGAGTGCTAAAGAACTATGGATAGCTTTCGAGGATGAATATGGCCTCGATGACACCGGAATCGGAAGATTCACATCCTCCTCCTTCAACAAATTCATGATGACTGATAGTAAACCAATCAATGATCAACTTCATGAATTTCAAGATTATATCCGACACCTTCAATCGAAAGAAAATCAATTCTCCGACGATTACAAGGTATCTAGTCTTATTGACAAACTCCCTCCTTCCTGATCAACCTTTATTGGAGACCTCCGTCACAAGCAAGGTGACGTAACCCTTGTTCAAGCCCTAAAAGCGATTCGCATAGAAGATCAACATAGGTAAAACTCTAAAATCAAGTCAGAAATGAAAGTTAAAGTGAACTTGATGGAGGATAAGCCTAAGCGCAAATTTATGAATCCCAAGCGCAAGAAGTTCAAAAAACCCAATCATTTTCATTCTTCTCCCCATGCAAACTCTACTTCTTTCAAACCTTCTTAATCTTTCTCCTTCAAACCCAAAACCTTTGGCCAGAAGACTGATGGAAGATTCTGCCACGTCTGCGGAAGAACGAATCACATGGTGCCTCAATATTTCAACTGGAAGAAAGAACCTGTCAAAGCTCAATCAAGAGGAAATGGAGGAAATGGCGGACACAAGGTCAACATGGTGGAACTGAACTCCAACTCCTTTAGGTTAGATTCTTCTCTTCCTATTGTCAACTCTATCACCTTCTCCTCGGACTGGTGGTTAGACTCAGGAGCCAATATTCACATCTGTACTGATCACTCCTGATTTAAATCCTATTAGGAACAACGTGGAGGAAGCGTGAGCCTGGCAGATGACTCAACTAGAGAGATAAAAGGAACTGGACGTATTGATCTCAGAATGACCTCAGGAAAAATTCTGACTCTTCAAGGCGTCCTGCATATACCCACACTTTGAAGAAATCTGATTAGTGAGTCTTTACTTCTTAGAGCTAGTTATAGGATTGTCAAGAAATCCAATAAGTTTATAATCTCCAAGTCTAATATCTTCATTGGAAAAGGCTTTGTTTGTGATGGCCTGTTTCGTCTCAAGGTAATAAATTCTTCTGATAATAAAATTTCTAATCCTGTTGTTTTGAACATTTAGTCTTGTGATATCTATCATGGAAGACTAGGACATGTCAACTTCAATTCTATCAAGAAAATAATTAACTTGAATCTCATTCCTAAATCTTCTTTTGACACATCTTCTAGATGTGAAATCTGTGTTCAGGGTAAGAATACCCGAAAATCATTTCCTTCTATCACAAGGACATCTGAACCTCTCGAATTTATTCATAGTGATGTGCGTGACTCGAATAGAGTTCTCACCCGAGGCGGTAGAAGATACTTTGTGACATTCATTGATGACTACTCCAAATTCTGTCACATCTATCTTCTCAAATTTAAGAATGAAGTCCTCAATTGGTTTAAGGTGTATAAAGTCGAAGCTGAGAACCAACGCGAAAAGAAGATCAAATTCTAAGATCTGATCGTGGGGGGAAGTATACCTCAAATGATATGACAAAATTCTGCCAAGAACACGATATTATTCATGAGGTAACTGCTCCCTATACACCTCAATCCAACGGTATAGCTGAAAGAAAAAATAGAACACTGATGGACATGGTGAATTGTATGTTACTCAGCTCAGGTGCACCTGAAAATCTTTATGGTGAAGCTTTCCTTTCTACCTATTTTATACTCAATAGAGTTCCCCAAAAGACTCAGACCTTACTCCATATGAACATTGGAAAGAAAAAACTCCTAACATTCAATTCTTTAAGGTTTGGGGTTGCCTGGTTAAGGTTTCAATACCGGAACCGAAAGAAAGGAAAATCGGCCCCAAGACTGTTGATGCTATATTCATTGGGTATGCACTAAATAGTAATGTTAACTGATTTCTAGTAGTTAACTCTGAGATCAGTGAAATATCTAACAACACCATCATTGAAGTTAGGGATGTTGTTTACTTTGAAAACATCTTTCCTTTCAAGTCTAGAATCCCTAGTGATCCTTCTTGCACTCCTTCAACCTCTGATATCCCTTCTTCTAGTTCCGCTCCTGTAATTGATTTTGAACCTAGAAGGAGCAAAAGAACAAGAACTCTTACATCCTTCAGTGAGGACTTCTTCACCTATCTTGTGGAAGGTGATCGTAGCTCTTTTAAGGAAGTAATGGACTCTTCTGAATCTCCTTTCTGGAAGCCATTGACAGTGAGATCAAGTCTATAATAGAGAATAACACTTAGATTCTCACCGACCTTCCTCTAGGATGCAAACCTGTAGGTTGTAAATGGATCTTCAAGAAGAAACTCTGACCTGATGGTACTGTCGACAAATACAAAGCCAAATTAGTTGCCAAGGGTTTCACCCAATAAAAGGGTATTGACTTCTTTGACACATATTCTCCTGTTGCCAGAATCTCCTCTATCAGAATCCTTCTAGCACTTGCATTAATTCATAACATGTTTATTCACCAAATAGATGTCAAGACTGCTTTCCTGAATGGCGATCTTGAAGAAGAAATCTATATGAACCAACCAGAAGGATTCATTACCAAGGAACAAGAAAATAAAGTGTGCAAACTTGTGAAATCATTGTATGGACATAAACAAGTGTCCAAATAATGACATCAAAAGTTTAACAAAGTTATTGCACAATTTGGATTCACTGTTCATGAACATAACAAGTGCGAATATTTTAAGAACTTTGGCAATGAGTATATTATCCTTTGTCTATATGTAGATGATGTTCTTATCCTTGGAACTTCTCATGATGCAATCCAAAGAGTAAAAGATTATCTTTCCCAAAATTTTGATATGAAGGATCTAGGTCCTGTTGATATGATATTGGGAATGAAAATATCCAAAACCTCTGATGGAATTTCTTTGAGTCTAGCTCATAGTATTGAAAGAATACTTCATAAATTTGATTTTTATAACTCTAAACCTATTTCTACACCCTATGATTCTTCAATTGCTTTGAAGAAGAATATGGGTGAGCCTGTGTCTCAACTAAAATACTCTCAATTAATAAGTTCACTTCTCTACATTTCCAACAGGACTAGGCCTAACATCTCTTATGCAGTAGGTAGATTGAGTAGATATACTAGTAACCCTAGCAGAGAATACTGAACTGCACTAGAAAGAGTTTTCAGATATCTTAGAGAGCTATTATCTGACTTACACTGGATATCCTGATGTTATGAAATGTTATAGTGATGCCAACTGGGTCACTGATTCTAATAGTGTTAAGTCTACTACCGGATATGTATTCATGTTCGGTGGCGCTGCTGTATCCTAGAAATCCTACAAACAAACAATGATTGCTAGGAGCACCATGGAGTCTGAGCTTATTGCTCTGGACGCAACTTGCTCTGAAGCTGAATGGTTAAAGGATCTTTTATCTGAATTCTCTATCGTGCCTAAACCCATACTTTCAATCTCAGTTCATACTGATTTAAGATCTACCATTGAGATTCTAAAGTAAGATAATGTCAATAAGAAGATGAACAGACATATCCAAATCAGACTTAAGTCTGTTCGGCGCCTATTGGACAAAGTTGAGCTTCTGAACTTCGTAAAGTTCGAGAAGAATATTGCTGACCCATTGACTAAGGGTCTTTCTAGAAGTATGGTCCTAGAATCATTGAGGGAGATGGGGTTAAGCCCATAGTAGAGTTCACCGACAGCGGGTACCCAACCTACTTGATTGGGAGTTGATTCCATGAAAGAGGTTCAATGTGGTAGGAACAAGCTGGACTGGTGATACTCGTGTGGAGCATCGACCCAGATATGTTTATATCCTGTATGTAGTATTGCAGCTACTACCCCTTTTCTATGGTAACGATGCTCTTATGATACATCTAGGTAAGGATGAGTTTAACTCTTAATAAGTCCAATGCATGTAGTGTGGAGGGTATACTATCCAGCTGTAGTACCCTCGGAGGACTTACCTATGTAAGAGGAACCGTGATGGCCGCTGTTGCGGGGGCAGGGCTGACCCTAGAAACTCTCATGAGTCGGTTATTGTGAGCACGGCCTTTAACGCTCAACCCGCTCGCTCAATAGATGGAGACTTACTGTGTGTGTATTCTATCAATATCAGGAAAAAGAGGCTAGTTCCAGGGATAGTCCACTATGTCTCTCAGATGGCGATAAATTCACTAAGGAAGGTTCCAGGCGTAGCCACCTGTCCCAAATTCACGGTATGATGTTGCCCGATTTCACTCGTATTTTATGATCTGATGATTTGATTGTTATTTATTGTTGATTTGTTTTATCTTTCCTGAAACTCAAGTTTTGGGGGGGGACTGTTGGATGAGTTTTGTGGAGGGAAAACTTGAGTTTCCCTCTTATTTGCCTTTGAGTTTAGTCCCACATTGGATAGGAGATGGGAGGTTGGGTAGTATATATACCAACTTCTCTCATGCCTATTGTTATGAGTGTTGGGCTATGGGCCACATCCCCACACGTGCGTGCATACGCCGAACCGAACCGGGCCGGGTGCAGGCGCGCTCACGACCTGCGGACACGAATGCAGTTCGATTCAGGGGTTTGTTGGACCTGCTACATTTTTTTATTTTGATTTTTGATTTTAAAATTCTGTAGAGATTTTTCGGGTAGAGTTAGACCCGTTCAGGAGAATCGGATCTGCACGTTACAACCACTCGCGCATGATCACAGATTCTCCCGGGCTGTTACAAACTGAAAGATCTGCAGAGGGTTATAAATACACTATCTCTGTACGTATCTTTTACATGAAATAGAAATTAGTCTACTCTCTTTCTCCCACAAATTTCTTACATTCTGCTGAAAGAAAAATACCTGTGTTCTTGAAATCGGGTTTTGTTGTTTTCTCGACGTTCCTTTTCCACTTACGGGCAACGAATCTCCGTCTGAGCAGAGGCCTGACTCATCGTCCTGAGTTGGGTGCTAGTGTACTGCCGAGGGAGTTTTTACCGCTAGGAGAGGAAGCCAATTCAAGGTCCGGACGAGGGACCAGCCATCTTTCTTTTAGGGCAGTGCGTCTGATCGACTACGTCACCCCAGACCAGCCTTTTGTTTTCTTTTGATTATGTATTTCAGTTGCATGCTTAGGACAAGTAGTTTATTAAATTTAAGGATTTATATTTGTCGCATGTTTTAATCTAATTAAATTTATCACAATTATCACTTTGGATAGAACTGATATTTCAAAGATGAATAACTCATGATCTCTTCAAAATAATTATCTTAAAAAAATCATATTATCCTACAGTGGAGGAAAAATTTAGAAAAATTCTGGAATATATTCTAATAGTGACTAAAGCAGTTGATGTAGAATATTTCTACCAAAATTTAAATGAGAGAATTGAAATAAATTCCAATAAAATCATAATCAGAGAAAATCTCTCCCCCAAACTTGGGGATTGCATTCAAATCGGGCCAGGTTAAAGAAATTTGGTGACAAATACGTCTCATTCATTTATTAAGACTATGTTTTTGCTTTTAATATTTTTTTATATTATGAAAATTTTAAAACCAAACATTCTTGATTTATTTAAATTTGCCAATATTATTTACTAATAACCTCCTTCTTGGTTCACTCAATGGTGATTAAAATTTGGTGTTGAATTGAACATCACTCTTAAAACTATTCAAGCTCAATTTTTTACATGGTTTGAGTCTCATTCTTTTCCAAGAAGAATCTTCTCTTTTTTGAGCGGAAAGTACAATGTACTTCTTTTATAGAAAATAAAATTTTTCATATCTTCAAATGGACAATAAAAAGGGAATTTGATGGAATAATATTTGAATCTTATATAGACGACTCTTAATCAAATGGTTAAATAAGATTGATGTCAGTCAAATTGGCTGAGATAAAAGAAAGATTTAAGAAAAATAATAATTTGCAAAAAAAACAATTACAAAGAGAACTTAGAGAAAAAAATCTTCTTCTTAAGTTAAAAAAATTCTCTGTGAAAGAAATATCCTTTGATGACTGAGAAAGAATTGAAGAAAAGATGTCTGCAATACATGCAAGCTCAAATGGAGCAGACATTCGAGATGGATACAACGTTCATCAATAGTTCAAAAACTTCCAGTAAAATAATAAAAGAACTGGAGAAGGATTTCAATCAAGATTCCAAAGAAAATCCTATTCTTGAAGAAACTCAAGATCCTAATCTTGAAATAGTCACATATGTTGACGAATACATCCGCCAAATTATGGAGGAACAAAAAGAAAGAAGTAATGAGATATCCCTCTATCAAGAGCCTGGCAAGGGTAAGACTAGAGCGGATATGACTAGCCAATGTTGAGGCACTGACCAAGGTGAGATTAATAGAAGGCCTAATAGAAGACATATTCACAATAAAAAGGTAAGGCCACTTTTTGGCGATGATGAGTTTTTGGCAAGGCTATGTCTCCAAGACCCTCTGGTGAAGCTAAGTCTCCTAGCGAGACTACCTCTCTGCAGAATTCTAGAAGAGCATCTCAATTAATGCTTTATGATGAAAGCAACGACGCTCGCCTTCAATCAGTGCTCGTCGACGCCAGCAAGGACCTCAGCAAGCACCCAACCGACAATGTCAGCTGTGATGATAAAGTTTGTGTGTTGAAACTACCTGTTGTGCCACTAATTTTAGTGAAAATATTATCACTAACTTTACAAGTGGAATCCACTTATTGACTAAGCCCTGAAAAATCGTCAACAAAGTGACAAGTGTCCCACTAATAAAAGTGAGACAGGTGTCCCGTACTCAAAAAGAAAGTGCCAGAAGCCCCTTGAAGAGGCTGAAAGCCAAGGGCCTTTATAAATAAGGAGGCAACCCATGTTAGAAGGAGAGCGCTTGCATTCTCCTCCTTCAAGCTATCTTCACTCCTCCCCTCCTTCTCTTATATTTCCTTTTGCTTCTTCACTATAAAATACCACTGTATCTTGTAAGATATTTAGCAGTAAATAAGATTGCTTTTAATTCTTTTTGAGTTTCTTTTAGCTCTTCTTGTGCTTAGCTCTTATTGAGCTTTAGCTCTTTGGGCTTAGCCCTAATTAGGCTTTGCTTTGGTGCTTTCGCCTCTTTTGGGGAGCGTGTGCCTGTACGTACGTACGTACATACATACATACATACACACACACACACACACACACACACACACACACACACATATATATACATACACACAGACATATAAATAGACACACACACATATACACACACACACGCATACATTTCTATGTATATATCTATGTATATATGTATATGTGTGTGTGTATATAGACAGAGAGACTTGCGTCATTCTGGGGGGGGAGAGAGAGACTTGTGTCATTCTGAAAGGATTTGAGGCTGAATTCTTCCCACTCAAATATAACCCTACGACATCAAATGCAAGATCTATTCTATTGAAGTTGATTTACATTATTTCAAGTAACTAAAAACTAAAAATCATGTATTTTGAATACTTTTTGCCTATCCATCAAGTAGGTGTAAAATGGACAGTCGAAAATAGCATATTGCTTAGATTTACATCTTTAGACATACTAATTCTTGATTTGATCATTTTATCATGATCTAAATAGTTAAAATCCTCACACACTAATTTTTGTTAGATTTGAAATATTCTACATTGTTAAACTAACCAACTCACTGTTTCGGCTGTCCATTTTGCACCTACTTATGGATGGGAAAAATTATTCAAAATACATGATTTTTTATTTTTAGTTACTTGAAATAATGCAGATCAACTTCAATAGAGTGGATCTTGCATTTGAATATCGTAGAATTGTATTTAAGTGGGAAGGATTCAGCCTCAAATCCTTCCAAAATGACACAAATCTATACTCTTTCCACACACACACGCACACATATATACATATACATATATACATATACATGTATATATAGATACATAGATGTGTGTGTATATGTGTGTATGTGAACACAGATGACCCTTATAGATTCCTCTCTGCTTCCCTCTCTTTGGAGAAGGTTGGGACCTTTCTTCGGGAGTTATGGGTTGCCAGGAACTCTAAGAGAGGGGAGTAGACTATTTTTCATGGAATATTCAAGAGAAAAATGTATAAAAATTTGTAAAAAATTACAAGTAATTAAAAAGAAAAATTACAAGAATTCTCTACTGAGATTCTGGGAGGTGTGCCGGTGGAAGTCTAGTTAGCGCGCGACCAATTTGTTTCGTTGACGATGCAAGTGTTCGAATCTTCGAGTCTTCTGCTTGGAATTCCTTCTCACGTGGTTCCAAAAATTTCTTAAAATTGGAAGATCAATTAGGGTATTAGTATCCTAAAAGAGATATGAAGTTCTCTAAGAAAGTTTGAAAGTTAGAGGAACTGATCCCTTGTTTAGCAAAGTCTGCTCTCTAATGAATTCCTCAAATATGCAGCCAACTCTAAAATTTTCAGCCCTAAGCTCATTCACAACTAAGCTATTTATAGCCTCACAAGAGGTGTAACTGCTCCTACAATTCAGCAAGACTGAATAGCTTCACGCGCGAAGCTAAAATAACTTCAAGCGAAGCTAAAATAAGAGCTTCAACGAAGCTAACGGAGCTTACGAGGTTAATATTGAGCGTCTGCGAGGTCAGATTGAAAGCCTGTAAGGCTAGTCAGCCACTTGGCTTAGGGTCGTTACAAGTCCCTCAATTATCTCCTCTTAATCAGGAATTATGGGCCTCATAATAGGGAGATCATGGGAATATCTACCCATTTAAAGTGGAATAAATTTCACTAGTCCCATGTTGGGATTTGAGATGGTCAACATGACTGATAGCTCCAAGCAGAGCTAAATCAAAGCTTCAAATGAAGCTATTAGAGCTCTCTGCGGAGCGAAATCATGGCTTGATGCGAAGCTGGCTTCATGCGAAGCTAAGAAATTTAACTCTTTGCGGAGCTAAATTAGAGCTATCTGTGGAGCTAGATCAGGGCTTCATGTGAAGCTAGCTTCATGTGAAGCTCAGCGATTTAGCTCTCTTTGGAGCTAAACAAAAGCTTCAAGCGAAGCTATCCCACTGCGGGGTTGAAGAGCGAAGCCAGCTCAAGTGCGGAACTGGCTCAAAGCTTCATGCAAAGCTATGCCTTAGCCAATCTTTTGGCCAAGATTAACCATCTTTTGGCTATTCGGGATCTTGTCTTTTCGAAGTATCAACAAAACCCACTTCAAAGTTTTCGTAAATCTGCAATAAACTGGTTCTGATTTTGAAATACTTTGAATTTCTTATGGTGTTCAAACCTGTTTGAAGCAAATATAGCACTAGCAATTTGGCTGCTGGAGTAGGACCACAACATGTTGGCTTTAGCTTTGCCTGCGTGGCGAGGCTAAGACTTAGCGAAGCTAATTGGAACTTTGCTTCGCTGCATGCTTTAAAGCAGCTTCGCTGTGGGAGCTCTCTTTGGGCTAGCTTCGCATGTGAAGCTAGCTTTGCGTGCGCTTCAGGAGTGAAGTGGCAATGCTTTAGCTCCGCTTTTTAGCACTCGAGTGCTTTTAACTTTGCACGTGCTTCAAAAATGAAGCGCCAGTGCGAAGTTAGGCCATGGGGCCTATAAATAGAACTTAACAGTTCTTTTGGAGAGAGAACACCTTCTTTCTTTCTGATCATCAATGAGTTTTCACTGTTAGAGCTTCCCTCCTCTTTGTGTTCAAACAAAGTTAGGCTTAGCTAACGAATAGTCTATCAAAAATTGGATGTGGTCTTGATAGACTGAAATGAAATTCGTTGGGGATAAAAAAGATAGTGATCCGTCTGTTCAGAGGTGATTTAGACATAACAGATTGGGAATCACTGAGATAAGAATACACTATTCAGATGTGACAAACTGGACATAACAGCGATAAGATAGTCCTTACTGACTAGGGGTGAGATCTGAAATCCGCCAGTTCAGAGGTGACGAACTGGACATAACTGATTGGGATTACCAGACTCAAAATTTTATCGTTCAGAGGTGATGAACTAGACATAACGACAAAAGAGAAGTCCGCATTGGACTGGAGGGGATGAGACTTGACTATCTATCAGTTCAAAAGTAATATAGACATAACCGATTGAGAAACTATCAAACTCAGAGCCCGTTGCTGTTCAGAAGTAATCATAACAGCAAAAAAGAATCCTCAAAGGATTAGAGGATGAAATTCGAGCCCCCGTCGGTTCAGAGCTGACGAACTAGACAAAACCGACTCGGAATCACCGAATTCAGAGCCTTACTGCTCAGAGGTGATGAACCAGACATGACGGTAAAAAAGGTAGTCCCTACCGGATTGGAGGATGAAACTTGTCTATTTATCGGTTCAGAGGTAATATGGACATAATCGATTGAGAAGCCACCAAGCTCAGAGTGTTTGCTGTTCAGAGGTGACGAATTGGACATAATAACAAACAAAAGGTGAACCCAATTTTAGGGACCCGTCTTTCAGAGGTAATATGGACATGATAGACTAAGTCATACTAAATTTTAAATCTGCTGTCAGAGGTAGTCGTCTTAATTGACAGCTAGCCTACTGGGGACTGTAAAGATGAATTGGATCTGGGCACCTGTCGAACCAGAGGTAATATAGACATGATAACTAAGATACACCAAGCTCACAATTTGTTGTCTAGAGCTAGTCGTATTAACTTGACAGAAAGAACTCCCGGCTCTGATAGGAAAAAGGAGAACTGGGTCATAGACTCATCTGTTCAGAGGTGATAAATTGGACATAACAGTTTGAGTACCATAAAAGGGAATCCACTGTTCAGAGGCCTTACGGGTGTAACAAGAATTGAAAAAGGGGGAGAGATCTAGCACCCGTCGGTTTAGAAGTAACCGACTGGACATAACCAACTAGGAGTCACCAGACTCAGAGCCCTGCCTTCATAGGTGACGAACTGGATATAACGGTTAAAAGAATAGATCCTACTGGACTGAGTCATTCAGAGGTGGTGAGTTGGATATGACGACTAAAAGAGAGTTATTCCACTGGAGGAATGTGATTTGATCTTAAATTCTGAGGGGAAATTAGTGCTTCCTTAGAGAATTTTTTGAAGAAATTATCAAAGGTATAATGTTAACATGACAATCAAAGAGTCCACTAAGGACTGAAAAGAGTAGTAGTAGACTCCGTGGGGAATCTGATAGGAATTATTAGTAGAGGTAATTATTAATGTGACAACTAGAAAACTCACTGGGGAGTTAAAAGGATAGCCCATGCCGGACTGCAAGAGTGTCCTGCGGAGGACAATGTAGAATCTCATGAAGTGTTTAGCGCTCTTCGGAAATCTTATAGGGGCAGATAGAATCTCCTCTAATGTTTTGAGAGAGAGTTGTCAGAGCTAATCATTAACATGATATTTTTGACTCCCAGGGGAATTTTTAAGAAATTGTCAGAGATAATCATTAATATGATAAAGAATTTGCTGGAGATTTAAATGACTTATCAGAGGTATGATATTGACTTGACAAGGATTCATTTACTGTTAGAGATGTGATGTTGAACATAACAGTAATTTACATGGACCGTCGTTCTCAAGAGAATGACCAATGAAGTTTGATCCATTGGGGATATTAAAATTTTACTGTCAAAGGTATAATGTTAACGTGACAGGTTTGACTTATAATTCATCTCATTAGAGAAATGAATACAACTTTTGTGGTCCTACCATTCCATAGAAGGGAATTGATAAGAGATTTTGGAGGAAAAGATGGGATCAGGTCCCTTAGGATTTTTAGCAAATCCTCAGCTATCAATGGATTTTATATGCCTTTATCAACTACCGTTTGACTTGAGCTAGTCATGTTATTCCCCTCAGCATGATAAGTTATCGAAGGATTTTTGTTGGGCTTAAAAGCCAACTTTTTTCTTTATCCTTAGCCATCAGAAGCGTTGGATTATTCTTATTATTTTAAGTAACATGGTGTATCTTCTGAATTTTTGCTCCGCAGATGACCTCTAGGATCTCATTGGCGATTAAAAAAGTGGATACAAACTCATGGGGAAATAAGCGCTCCCTGTGGAATTTGAAGAAGTTATCAAAGATAATCATTAACGTGACAGCTAAAAACCTCACTAGGGAATGAGAGGAAATCCTATAAGGGATTATAGAGAATTAAGTGTTCTCTATAGAGTTTCGGAGCAGTTTTGTCAGATGTAATCATTAACATGACGAAAGGAACTCCGAGGTAAACAGAATCCGTTTGGAAGAAGATACTGTTCATTTCATTGCAAGGAGGCCTTAACTTCATTAGGAAAGCTTCGTGAAGGAATTTTACTAGCTTTTTATGTGCCAATTAGAACTCCAGCAAGAAAGTTGTTGGCTACACCTACACCATTGGGCATACCGCCTTATGCTATTCCTGAAGAGAATCGAGGATAAAAGTTTAATGACAACGTCGTTTTGGCATTTTACTGAGGAGAGGATTCCGATTGTTCAATAAAATATAACCTTTTCTTATACAATCGACTGTGGAAGATCAAAAGAGGCATCTCTTGATGAAGATTATTGATCGGGTGTTGTATAAGTTGGATGAGCGTTCGTCGATTGATGAGGACTACTATGTTCGTATTGAGGGTTGATTGCACATATGATTCCTCAGGGGAATGAACAGAGTTTAACTTGGGGAATAATTCCATTAAAAATAGAAAAGTCGGATGAATCTAACTTGATAATTAGAGGTATAGTGTTAACGTGATCATGAATAGTATTTCTTCAAGAATTTATCATTGTTTGGCATCATGAATGTGTCGCCGTTTGGATTTACTAGGCAATAAGCTTCGTTTGAGTAGACTGACTCTACTACCAAAAGCCCTTCTCACTTCGGTTGGAACTTGCCTTTGGTCATGTGTGTCATAACCATGGATCAGCTGACAGTTAAGACCAAGTCTCCTTTCTGGAAGACTCTCTCTTTGACCTTTTTGTTGAAGGCCTTTGAAATTCAAGTCTGATATAGCTCAATACGTTGTTGAGCCTATAGTCGCTTCTTGTCCAATGCTTCAAGCTCTTGGAGAAGCAGATGATGGTTGTCTTCATCTGTTATCGTGGTTATCAGAGCAACATGAATTGACGGTATTTGAATATCTAAGGGTATGACTGCTTCACCCCCGTAGACTAGAGAGAAAGGCGTATTGCCTGTAGGAGTTTGGACTATCATTTGATAGGCCCAAAGATATTCACTAAGCTTCTCATTCCAATCTCATTTGCTTGCGGAGACAAATTTTTTGAGGAGCTTAATAATCGTCTTATTGAATGCTTCTGCTTACCCATTGGCAGCGGGTTGTATGCAGTTGAACCACACTCTGAATTCGATACGTGTCACAAAACTGATAGAATGATTGGCTCGCAAATTGAGCACCGTTGTCGTGGATGATCCTCCGGGTGACACCAATTGGTGGATGCCATGATGTTTGGTAAAGTTAATAACATTGCTGGTTTTAACTTCGGTGAGTGGTATAGCTTCCACCCATTTTGAGAAGTAATCAGTTATCGCGAGGATGAACCGATGACCTCTAACTGATGAAGGACTGCTAGGTCCTATGATATCGATTCCCCAGGCTTCAAAAATTTATAAAGCGACTATTGGATGGAGTAGTTCCGGGCATTGGTGTATGAAATTCGCATGAATTTGACAGGCTCTACACTGTTTTGCATACTGCATTGTGTCAGCGATTATTATTGGCCAATAATAGCCAAGTCCGTGCAATCAGTCTTTGATGTTTAGACCCGGCTGATGAGCACCACATATGCCATCATGAGCTTCTTTGAGTACTTATTGTACCTCTGAATTGGATAGACATCGAAGGAAAACACCATCGTACGAATGGTGGTAAAGCGTTTTCATCTTCGGACCATAATAAAAATGAGGGGACCTTCATTGAATGGAAGCAGCCTCTTTAGAATCATCGGGTAATATGTCATGCAAGGCATAGTCGATGATAGGAAATTGCTAGTCTCTCAGTTCGAAGTGCGTTGAGATTGTATGAACTTCGCTAACATCTAAACCAAACTTTCGATAGAAGAGATGATGAGTAGCTATTGTGAGACTGTAACTGGTATCGGCTAGTAAAGCCAATGTAGCCACAAGTGCAGCTAAAGCGTCTGCTTTTGTATTTTAGAGACGAGACACATGACTATTGTAGAAGCCATCAAATAAATTAGCCAATTGATTGGTTGTATCGTGATAAGGTATCAGGTCTTCATGATGAACCTCATACTCTCTTTTGATCTGATTAACGATCAACTTGGAGTCACCATAGGCTTTGAGATATGTCACCCCGTTTGTTGAGTGAGCTGGAGGCTGATGATCAGGGCAGTATTCAGTCACATTCTTGGAACAGGGTTCCGTTAATTAGAAGGCACGAGGGAGGATGTGGTCACTTGGAGAAATAAACACTACCCCTACTCTAGCGACAATTTTGCCTGTAGGGCCTTTCCTTGATGCATCATCAAAAAACATTTGCCATACATTATTATTTGAAGTCATGTTGATTTCAATGACCTCATCTGGGATATCTTCATGTAGCTTTAAAGTCTCCGAAACTGGATAAGCTGCTAAAAAATCTACGAGGGCTTGGCCCTTGATTGCCTTATGGGGTACGAAGTCATGTCATACTGGGATAGCAGTATAGCCCAATTAACCAACATAAAATTCAAGGAACTTGCTTTGTCATGAGAATCCACAGAGGATTAACTCTTGAGATGATATGAATAGTCTACCCGATCAAGTAGTGTCGTGTCTTCTGAATGGCGAAGATGAGAGCAAGGCATTCTTTCTTACACCGACTTTCAGCCCCAATCAAGGTTTCTACTGAGGTAGTAGATGGCTTGCTCGACACCTTCATCATTCTTCTGCTAGAGTAGAGCACCTAAAGAATGATACATGGCTGTTACATGGAGTAAGAATGATTTCCTGATACAGGAGACGCTAGGAATGGAGGCTTAGTGAGGTATTATTTGATATTCTCGAAAGCTTTCTGGCAAGTGTCATCCGAGATAAAATAGACGCACTTCTTCATTAACCGTATGAGCGGTTGACAACGACCAGACAGATTTGCGATGAATTTTTGAATGTAGCAAGTCTGCCTTGTAGACCTCTGAGCTCTTTGAGATTTCTCGGAGGCTGCATAGGTTGTATTGCCTTGATCTTGTCGGCGTCAAGATGAATTTTTTTGGATGTGACGATGAATCTAAGAAACTTGCCACTTGAAACTTTCAAGGACTTTATCGGATTCATCTTCAGCTGGTAAGCCTACATGAGATTGAACACCGTCCTCAGGTCGTGAAGATGGTTGTTCTTATTGTGACTTTTGATTGCGATGTCATTGACATAACACTCCATCGTCTTCCGTAGGTGATCATGGAAGATTATTCATTACACATTGGTAGGTTACGCTTGCAATCTTCAAGCCAAACGGTATTACTATATAGCAGAACACACCCAATGGTGTTCGAAATGATGTATACTTTTTGTCGTCTGAGTACATTTTGATTTGGTTGTACCCTGAGAAGCCATTCATAAAGAACATCCTTTCGAAATCACATGTGTTGTCAATCATGACGTCAGTGATGGGCAACGAAAATTCATCTTTAGAATATGCTATGTTAATATTGCGGAAGTCAATGCAGACTCTGATCTTTTCATTCTTTTTAGGATGGGCAGGATATTAGTGACCTAGTCTGGGTATTGTTCCTCTCGAATGAAGCCACATTCGAAGAGTATGTGAACTTCGATTTCGATTGCCTTCATAATGCTGGATCAAAACCGTCATTGTTGATGCTTAAACGGTTTAGCGTCCAGTTTGATATTAAGATAATACATGGCCACTTGAGATCGAAATTAGGAATGTCTTCATAGCTCCAGGCAAAGATATCTAAATATTCTCGTATAGAGATATAAGTTTTTGCTTCTCCATTGGCGACAAGGTTTCACTTATGGAGATGAGCTTCGGGTGCTTTTGATCGCCAACATCGACTTGAATAACTTTATCCTCAGTAGAAGGTTCACGCTGCTCGAAACGCTTCTCCCATTGAAGATCAAGTTGTTGGGCCCATAGATTAGTGTCGAACGTCTCAACGTCTTTTCTTGCTCTACTTGACTAGTTAATATCATGTTGGCAAAAAGCTACTAAAAGACAACCTCTACAGTTATATTAGATTTTCAGTCTGATGAGTCTGAGGAATATGATGGTAAAGACTCTTCAGATTCTGAATCAGATTAAGTAAGAGTAATGTATTCCAAACCCTTGTGAGTCTGATCGTAATAGTTGGCACGCTTTCCTTCAGTACAAAAGGTTGGAGAGGAATGCGTCGTCCCTTTCCAAAGTTTAGGCCTTCACCACATAAGTCATATCTCATTTCCTTCACATACAATGCGTTGATCATGCATATGAAAGAATTATGGGGGCTTTAAGTCTTCGTCTAAATTATTGGATGTTGTAATCTGATGCCGGACTATGTCAAACAGGATTTGTGATTGGTCCTTCTTTAGAGATGGAGCTACAAAGACAGATCCATCATTGTCTTCTAGTTGCATGCATGTCGTTAACATTGGCAGAGGCATGTGTAAAGGAGTCATGTCAACAGGACTATTTACATCATCAAAACACAAGGAATAATCGAAATGGAATTTTTATTAAGGACCCAGTCGCCATCATTTTTAGCAGGATTATTACAAACAGGATTATCAAAATATGCTACAATTGGTTCTTCATCAAAAGAAACCACTAGATCATCTCCTGATTCTGAGTCACCACTATCGAAGTGTCTGGCAACGGTTTTTTGGCCACTTTACTGTTCTCTTTATAAAGTAGAGAATCAGTGAAGTAGTCCGTCACTTCTTTTGAACGACTGTGTTTAGGCGAACAACGTTCTAACTATCGCCTTGTCATTCACATACTTAAAGCACTGGTGGAGTATGGAAGGTACAATCCAATTAGCATAGATCCAAGATCGTCCGAGTAAGTGTTATAAGATGTGTCGGCGTCGATGATATTACACCGTCACTTCAGATTTCAAATCTCCAATTTAGCATCGGAGATGGATTTTACCCAAAGGACGGCTACTCCCGGCGTTAAAGTCGTATATAATTGTAGTCGTGGTCGATAACTCAGTGAGCTGCTGAGGAAATAAAGGAGTCTTTTGGGGACGATGCTTAAAGCAGACCTCGGGTCGACTTGTATCCTCTCAATATGTGTAGACCCATGTACCCTGAGTAGTAAAAGGTCGGTTGTGTCAGTTGTCTTTGAGGAGCATGTCCTCGGAGTGAAGTGGTATGGTACCTGCTATTGTACCATATGACATTAGGTAATGAAGCCCTGTCATCATCAGTAGAGATGGCAGGTACTTGAGTCAGAAATGATTTGAGTCAGCAAGCACATTCCTAAGTGCCTCTCTTGTTTCTTTGAGAGGTGGAAGCAGCTCGTGCAGGTAATACGAGCTGTGATTTGGCTAGTTGTACCAATATATCAAAATGAAAAGGAGCGTGAGTCCTTGAGTAGGGTTTGTTGGCCCAGAGGCCTTTCACTCTAGTTTTGATGATGATTAACTCATGTAGTTATGTGTACTAATAATCTTGTGATTTAGTTTCGATCATTAATCAAGATATTAGTTGGTGATTAGCTTCAACAAGATGGTTTAGAATCTTTCGCATAGTGATTCAGAGCCCGAGCATCAAGATCATATATAGCACTCATTTGGAGTCAAGCTCGGTGGATCACGGAGTTTTTGGATCGAGTCGCCTTGGAGACGGTACTCTACAAGAAGACCTCGGTACCATAGTTTTTAGTTTGTATTTTAGATCCATGTGTAAGATTAGAATAGTGTGATAAGCTCAAGTTCACAATACACACCGTTTTATGTTTTGGATATTGGTTTTCGGTTTTTCCGTTTTGGTTTAACCGATCTTGGTTTTCATGAATAGATATTTTATCAAAACAGTTTAAATGGTTTAATGTATATTAGATTTGGTCTATATACATGCATGCTTCAACTACTTAGACAAACTTAGTTTGATATACCTATTCATGTGTTTTAGGTTTTGTGTTTTAACAAAACATATTTTTGGAATTAAAGTCAAAACATGAATATATATATGTTTTTTGTATATTGGATTATATCCATATGCAATGCTTCAGTGTGTAATATCAATGTTTTTTTTGTATTTGGTGAGTTTTGGAAAATCGGATTTTCATTTGGAAAATTGAAGTTTGGAAAAATACGGTTTTTTGATTTTTGGCAAAATTTATAAGTCACAAAAATGGTTAAAAAGTTGAAATTTGTTGAAATTTTTCACACAAGTTTATATTTCAATGTAAAATGATAAAACTATTTTTGTGAATTTTAGAAGATTTATGGGAATTTTTAGAATTAAAAATAACAGTTTTAATGTCCAGAATTGCCTCTGCCAGGCTAGGTCGGTCGACCGGGACGGCCGACCGGACCAGGACCGTCGACTATAGCGGTCGACCGACGTGCCAGCAACATGCACGCAGGCAGCCCCATAAGCCGGTCGACCGCACGGTCGACGACGCAACCCCCTCTCGGGTTGCTCCCCGGTCGACCGAGCGGTCGACCGGACGAGAGAGTGTTACTCTCTGTTTCTCGGTCACCGGTCGCGACTGTGTCGACCGTAGCTGCCAACGGTCAAAATCGACCGTTGGCCGGTCGAACCGGTAGGCTATTTCTGGCAGAATTTGCTGCCAACGGCTATATTTTTCTATGGGCTATAAATACCCCATTGTAAAGAGGTTTTCACTAAGAATTTTTTGGATGAAATTTCTAAACTTTCTCTAGTATTTTCACAAGTTTAAAAAGAGTTTCTTTGTGCTAAAAAGATCAATCTTTATTGTTTAAAAGTGTTTCATTATTTCAAGAAAATAGTCTTTTGGGAATTGATTTTGGTTCATTCATTATATATCTTGTGGTGACTTCCCAAGTGATTTTTCTTTGTTTTGAACACTTTGTTTTCTCCACACTTGAGCTACATCTACTATCTTATTCTATAGGATCCTGTGTGGCAAAAGAAATTGTTTGTGGTTGTTAGACCACCAAGTTGTAAACCCCTTCTTTGCTTGCTTTGTGCCTTTCCTTCGTTGTGTTGAGGAGGTTGTGTATTTGGGTGTATCCCCTCAAGTTGTGAGGTCATCCTTATGTAGCTTTGTGCTTATCCCTCAAGTTGTGGGTGATTGTTTGTTGGCTTGGTGATTGCCTCTAGTGAGAGGTTGTGGTTGTAAAGAGAGGAGTTGGGTACTCCTAGTTATTGTATTGCCCCAAATCCTCGGTGGAGGTTCCCTGTGTGGAGTCCTTCGTGACACGCTAGTGGTTCGAAATCCTTCTAGGTGAAGGCGGGGATGTAGAGCTGGGTGCTCGAACCTCGAAACCAAATCTTGTTGTTTGCGCTTGATGCACATCCTCCTCTCTCTATTTACTTTGTGCATTGTCATATTGCTATCATCATATACTTGCTTGTGTGTGTTGTTGCAATTAGTTTTAAATTCCGCATTTAGTTCACTAGATTAGCATTATCACCATTCACCCCCCCTCTAGGTGATTTCAATTGGTATCAGAGCCTACGCTCCTAATATTTAGGTTTAACACACCTGGATGAGTCTTGGTTTGCTAATCTTCATTTGCATTTGCACACATATAGTTTGCACTCATGGATAGCCCTCCTATGTTTGATATTTCTAGACTGATTTTTGGAAGGCCAAGATGAGTTGTCATTTGAAAGCATTAGGTATAAAGTATATCAAGCCATATCAAGAAACCCTCCCTAATGATAGCAAACATAAAAAGGCTAATGCATTAGCCCTTAAGACACTTAGAGCCTCTTGATAAAGATTTCTTACATGTGTTTGCTCACTATGATTCGGCTTTTGCAGTTTGAGCATTTTGACTTCTCCTGAGCAACCAAAGATTATTGAAAGAATGAGGAGATCTAGAGAGACAAGTCTGACGAGCGTTGCCTCATGGTCCAAGGGAATGACTCCCTTGAGGTACAATCGGACACTCAACTAGATGCTAGTTCTAGTTCATATTATAATGATTGTTTTAGAAGCTCATGCCTTAAATTATGTACTTGCTACAAGATGTGAAAAATTGCTTGAAAAATATAACTTTTGAAAAGGAAGTCTTGTTTTAAAAGAAGAAATGAGGATTTGTGTTCAAGCTTTGAATTGACTTTGCAAGAGAAGGAAGAGATTGCTAGTGAACATGACTCATTTAAATCTCAACTAGAACTTGCCCTAAAGGAAAATGAATTTTTGAAAAGCAAAAATGATTGTGATAATGTTTTGAAAAATAATGAAGCTTTATCTTCAAAATTAGATGTTATTTTAAAAGAATAACAATTCTTTGAAAAATGAATTGATTTTATTTTTCAAAAGAATTAGATTTAGTTTTAAATAAAAATAAATCTTTGAAAAATAATATAGATACTCTTTATGCCATGCTAGTGTAACTTCTTCATCTAGCACGTCTATTGCATGCTCCACTTATCTTCAAGTATTGAAAATGATATAAATTTTTGAAGAAAAGTGTTGATTGTTTGGGCTCCACTTTGAGCCATTGTGCCATGAACCATACACGCTTGGAATCCTTGGTTCGAAGAAACAATTCCATCTTTGCATGCACACCCTCCACGGCATACACATGCTACTCCCGGTCACCACCATCACTTGTATGCTCATGTGTACACTTGTACACATTGTGGACGTAAGGGCCACCTTGCTAGATTTTGCTATGATCGTATACATAATGAAAATTAAGCAAATAATTTTGTTTGGGTTAGGAAAGGTACTAACCCCTATGGACCCAAAAATATGGGTACCAAAGACCACCCCCATGATTTTTGATGTAGGTGTGGGCTCTCGCATAACGTGAGAGTATGGTGCCTTGAGTGGATGCGTCCGTGCTTAAAGAAAATAATTTGGATGCATCACTTTCAAGGGGAGTTTGGTGGAGAGGACCACCATTGTTTGGAGAACTAGAGAGGTGCCCTCATCGGTTTTGGTATCAATCTCTAACTCCCATTTATATTTGCATGTTTTTCATGTTCATCAATTTATAGCATGCCATGGTTTATTGTTCATTATGCTTATACCATGTTTATTAGATTAGTAATATACATGTTTAGTTACTTGAGACACTTCTTTCTTATATGGATTTATATCTATGTGTTCTCACCCTTTTTTTTAACTAATATGTATGCTCTAGATCTAATGCACATGCATATACATAATGACCATATGTATGTTTATAATTTTTTTTTTGATGCTTCATGTTTTGATTAGTATGTTAAATGCCATGATTCTTAGATCATTGACATGCATGTATAGCTTTGAGATCACCGATGTTTATATGGACCCATATGTTGTGTTCTCACCATTATTTAGCTATTATGTATATCATAGGTCTAATAGCATGTGGATTTATATAATGATCATTTTTATGATTATCATGTTGATTATGTCTAGTTTTATGCCTCATGTTTTGGATATATGTTTAGATGTTGTTTTCATTAAGACTAGGATTTATAACTTATACATATAGTGGGCCACAAATAAATCTTTATATGTTTGTGATTGAATGCCTATTTGTACCCATTAGATATTCTAGTATGGTCTAGTTTGATGATTCATACATTGTAAACTTGTATTCCTATTTTTGATATGTTTTTATGATTATGTGTTTTAACTTCATGTATATGTCTATTTTGCCAACCTTAAGATATACATGTATACCCCTTGAGTCATTTGCTTTTCATGCAAATCTTTATTATGGACTCAATTGTGTTTAGGGATATGTATGTATACTTCTTGTTTTGTCAAACATACATATTCCTTGAAGTATAAATTGTTTTAATGAAAATTTTGGTGTTTCATGTTTCATATTTTTAAGGATTTCAATTGAGCTTAATTGAATATTTTCATGATTGTGTGTTTCACATTACACTTGTTCACTCACTTATTATGTTTCTCATGATTGTGTTTTCATGAGTATGATATGGGCTTTATGGACTTTGAGTGTTTAGTGATCATGTGATTTACATGTGTTTCATGAAAAACATTTTGTTTTATTCCTTACTTGAAGGATTTCGTACTAGTTTACAAAATTTTTCCTATAACTAGTTGCGATATTCTTCATATGGTAGAGATTTTTCACATACTTTACTTTCAAACCTATTATTTTGATAACCCTACCTTCCACGGGCGGTTGAATGGGAGATCATACTCATGTATGCTTTATAGTGAAAATCATTTTAAACTTGCACATGATTGGGAGATAGGTAACATGAGATATATATTTAATATATTGTCGTTTCAATTGGTATCATTGAATTTTTTTTCAATTGGTATCTATATTGACATTTCTTGTATACCATATATTTTTTTTATGTATGTATGCTTTCACTTCAAATGGTATCAATCTCGATTGGTATCTACTTTTTCATACATATATATGCTTTATTTGTGCTTATTATATCCCTATATTTTTAAGGCACAAATTTTTGATTATGATAAGCTTATGAAAAATAAATAATAAAAATAATCATCGTTTTTGTTGGTATTTCATAAAGGGGGAGAAACTCGTATTTTCATCTTTCAATTGGTATTTTGTTTACCATTGGTTTTTGTATTCCACTCCCTTACTTTATGATGGAAAATTAAAAAAAATGAATTTTTATCTTATTTTGGTATCATATGTGCTAAAATGACAAATTCTTACAATTGGTATCAAGGTGTTTATTAAATATTTTCTATTGGTATGAAGATTTTATTTGTTTTCTCAAAATTGGTATCAATGCCCTTATTTAACTTTCAATTGATATCAATTCTTAAATGTCTTTATGTTTCCTTTCAATTGGTATCAAAATGTTCTACATGACATATTTTAATGATATCATATTTGATTGCAACCCTTATTGACATCATTTTTTTGAAAAAAAAAGGGGGAGAACATATTTTTGTTTTATTCAATCCCTTATTGATGATTGACAAAAAGGGGGAGAATTATTTTGAGTTTATATGCATGTTTTTATATGCATGTTTTGTTTATCTAGAAAATAGTTTGTTTTATAGTTTGTTTTATTTATTAGTTTGTTGTTTAATTGTTTGTTTAATTGGTATCAAGAGCATTTTTCGTGTATTTGTTGATATCAAGATCTTTATGTAAAGAACATGTTTTTATTGTGGTATCAAGAGCTTTAATAGAGTTTTACCTTTTAATTTGGTATCATTATTTATTTTATGCATGTCTATGCATTTTCATGTTTAATTCTCATTGCATATTTATATGTTTATTATGATGCATGAGTTAAGGGGGAGCTTCTTTGAAGCTTAACTTTAATCCATGCATATATAACTCCATGAGTTTTGTCATCATCAAAAAGGGGGAGATTGTTGGCCTATAGGCCTTTCACTCTAGTTTTGATGATGATTAACTCATGTAGTTATGTGTATTAATAATCTTGTGATTTTAGTTTCAGATCATTAATCAAGATATTAGTTGGTGATTAGCTTCAACAAGATGGTTTGGAAGCTTTCACATGGTGATTCAAGAGCCCGAGCATCAAGATCATATATAGCACTCATTGGAGTCAGGCTCGGTGGATCGCGGAGTTTTTGATCGAGTCGCCTTGGAGACGGTGCTCTACAAGAAGACCTCGGTACCATAGTTTTTAGTTTGTATTTTAGATCCATGTGTAAAGATTAGAAAAGTGTGATAAGCTCAAGTTCACAATACACACACGTTTTATGTTTTGGATATTGGTTTTCGGTTTTTTTTCCGTTTTGGTTTAACCGATCTTGGTTTTCATGAATAGATATTTATATCAAAACAAGTTTAAATGGTTTAATGTATATTAGATTTGGTCTATATACATGCATGCTTCAACTACTTAGACAAACTTAGCTTGATATACCTATTCATGTGTTTTAGGTTTTGTGTTTTAACAAAACATATTTTTGGAATTAAAGTCAAAAACATGAATATATATATGTTTCTTGTATATTGGATTATATCCATTTGCAACATGCTTCAAAGTGTTTAAATATCATGTTTTTGTATTTGGATGAGTTTTGGAAAAATCGGATTTCCATTTGGAAAATTCAAGTTGGAAAAAATACGGTTTTTGGTTTTCGGCAAAATTTATAAGTCACAAAAATGGTTTAAAAAGTTTAAAATTTGTGTTGAAATTTTTCACACAAGTTTATATTTCAATGTAAAATGATAAAACTATTTTTGTGGATTTTTAGAAGATTTATGGGAATTTTTAGAATTAAAAATAACAAGTTTTAATGTCCCAGATTGCCTCTGCCAGACTAGGTCGGTCGACCCGGACGGTCGACCGAACAGGAGCCGGTCGACTGTAGCGGTCGAGCGACGTGCACAGCAACGTGCACGCAGGCAGCCCCCATAAGCGGTCGACCGCACGGTCGACCGACTGAGAGCAACCCACTCTCGGGTTGCTCCCGGTCGACCGAGGCGGTCGACCGGACAGAGAGTGTTACTCTCTGTTTCTGGGGCCGTCGACCGGGCGGTCGACCGGTAGCTGCCAACGGTCAAAAATCGACCATTGGCCGGTCGACCGACCGGTCGACCGGTAGGCTATTTCTGGCAGAAATTTGCTGCCAACGGCTATATTTTTCTATGGGCTATAAATACCCCATTGTAAAGAGGTTTTCACTAAGAATTTTTGGACGAAATTTCTGAACTTTCTCTAGTGTTTTCACAAGTTTAAAAAGAGTTTCTTTGTGCTAAAAAGATCAATCTTTATTGTTTAAAAGTGTTTCATTATTTCAAAAAATAGTCTTTTGGGAATTGATTTTGGTTCATTCATTCTATATCTTTGTGGTGATTTCTCAAGTGATTTTTCTTTGTTTTGAACACTTTGTTTTCTCCACACTTAAGCTACATCTACTATCTTATTCTATATGATCCTTGTGTGGGAAAAGAAATTGTTTGTGGTTGTTAGACCACCAAGTTGTAAACCCCTTCTTTGCTTGGCTTTATTTCTTTCCCTCATTGTGTTGAGGATGTTGTGCATTTGGGTTGTATCCCTCAAGTTGTGAGGTGATCCTTGTGTAGCTTTGTGCTTATCCCTCAAGTTGTGAGGTGATTGTTTGTTGGCTTGGTGCTTTGCCTCTAGTGAGAGGTTGTGGTTGTAAAGAGAGGAGTTGGGTACTCCTAGTTATTGTATTGCCCCAAATCCTCGGTGGAGGTTCCCTGTATGGGAGTCCTTTGTGGACAAGCTAGTGGATTCGAAATCCTTCTGGGTGAAGGTGGGACGTAGAGCTGGGTGCTCGAACCTCGAAACAAATCTTGTTTTTTGCGCTTGATCCATTGACTCTCTCTATTTACTTTGTGCATTGATCATATTGCTATATCATATACTTGCTTGTGTGTTGTTGCAATTAGTTTTTAAATTCCGCATTTAGTTCACTAGATTAGCATTATCACCTATTCACCCCCCTCTAGGTGATTTCAGGGTTCTTCTTCAAGGATTTATCAAACAGACTTCCTTCTGCTTCTCTTTGTCCCGTGGTAGGGCTGGTGCCTGGATAGGTGCAGCGATTCCCGACGTTGCTGGTTGTTGTGTCTCATCAGGTATCTGTTCGTACTGTCGCAAGTAATGTTTACCAGACCGTGTGCCTACCGGTTGTGAAGTAGTGGGCTGTGCTGCGAAAGTGAACTTCTCTTCTTCAAAGCTATTGAGAGAAGCTGCTATTGCAATGTCATCGTCTGTTGCCAAAGAGATAATTTGATTTTCATTGTTCATCTTTGATGATGTACGGTTGCAGTCACATGATCTCCCCGAACTTTGTTGTCAGAGGGACGAGACCTATAGCTTCTTGCTCCTTGGCCAATGGGTTGATGATTTCCATCCTTGCTTTAGGGGAAAAGCAACTCTATCCTGGATGGTCACCTTCAGGAAAGTCTTAAAATTGATAGTCACCATGTTAGCAGTGACTTTCTTTTATTCTGACTTTAACGTCATAACAGTGACGTCGATCAGTGCTTGAGTCTTGTCCTTAAGGATAAAGTATTTGCTGGTAAGATGATGAACCATTCTGTAGAAGAGGCAATAGTTTGGGTCATTTGTGCGTCCAAACTTCATCGGGACACCGAACTTCTGACAACTTGAGCTTGTTACCCTTGTGGAGCAAATGAAAGATTGTCACCACCTGCTTGTCTTTAAAGGTATTGTTTTTGCGGAAACTTGAACTCCTGATTGTTACTAGCGTTGCTCCTCTTTTGCTTTGGTGAAGCTTCCCCAAACAGCTCGACTCCCATGGTTTTCTTCCCTTGGCCTAGGAGGATTGAGCCGCACCTCGCCCTTTGTTTGTAACCCCCCATTTGTTCTTAGCCATCGAGGGTTCAAACGTTTTAGCCAATTTATCGGCTATTTCAGCTTGCTCAACAAGCTCTTTCTAGGTATGGGCTTTAACTGCTCCCATACGAACTTTCACTCTGTCAAAAAAGTTATGCTTGCATGTTTAGAGCAGGCAAGGCATACCCGCATGGCACATAAGAAAGGTTATGAAACCTCTCTATGTATTCCCGTACATATTCTCCTCCTTTTTGGATTGCTAAGAGGACTTTGTCCATGGTTACCTCGATATCATCGTCATAAAATCAAAAAGACACCGTGTTTTCAAGTCACACAAGAATTGATGGAGCCATTGGGAAGGCTCATGAACCAGTCAAAGGCCATCCCCTTGGGGTGCCGATGAATAACCTGGCCATAATAGCACCATTATCTATTACTTTGCCAGTTTGAGATCAGAAGTAATATGTACTGACTTAGAGAGCTCTTGTCATCATACGTGTGCAATGTAGGTGGCTTGAACTTTGGTGGATATGGACAGAGTGCTATTCCAACATATAAGGACATGTCATCCCTTCTTTCTTCAGCTCGTCCTGTTGAGTTAGGGATGCCATCTGGGCTTGGATGCCTTTGATAACATCGGCATCAACTGTAAAACTTTTCTTTGACTTTTCAGTCTTACGATTTCATTGTTGAGATTCTCCTCCTCGTCAAGATTTTCTACCAGTATCGTTGTTGTTCCGGTTTGTTAGGAGCTGAGCTAACATCTCCTGGATGTTTTCCAAGGCCTCCTATTGGGCCTTAGAAGTTTGCTCCTGTGTCTCCAAGCGGTGATGGAGGTCATCAACATTGTTGTTGTCAGTCATGTTGGCTGATACAAGCCCTGTTTGGATAGAGATGATGGTAGCAGAAGAAGTGTAGCCATTAGCTTCCTCTTCCCCATCGGACCATTAAAAGAGATGTCTCAATGGTGCTGGTGATACAACGCCTCTGAGGAGAAAGACTGTTTTGTAGCTGTAGGGTATTGCTACTCTGGAGCGAGTACCTTGGAAGGCACCCTCCTGTCCCACCATTACCTGACCTAAGCCAGGACTATAGTCAAAATTCGGGAAACTAGTTGGGGAGTGCGAATCCCTTATCTTCTTCTCTGAGATCATAATAGATCCCTCCCTCTGCTTATCATGTTAACAGAAGCAGCTGTAAGGTGAGACACTTTGTGGTCTTCTTCTTCTGAGACTTAGGTCTCTTGAAAGTTTGCACTGATAATCGGTTGAACACCGATTGTTAATTGCAGAAGAAGTCATGGGGATTTGACCCCAAACAGCATTGGATAGATGAACTGTCATAAGTTGACACCCCATTTGTCCGCATTGGGATAACGAGATGTGAACGGTTTTTTCGGAGCGGAGTTTCCGCTTGTTGCTCAAATATTCCCTTAAGTCTATGTTTACTGGCCCAACATATCCAACACGGAGACTCAGGAAGACTGAATGACAGCCCTCTTGGGTTGGAAAACCCTGGCTTAGCCTTAAAGACTTTTTCTTAGTCTCAAGCGAAGCTAGGATAACTTCGCTTTGAGACTTAGCTTCGTATGGTAAAGCTGAGTTAGCACATAGTGCTTTAGTTTCGCTGATGGAGGAGAAGCTAGCAATGTAGCATTGCATTAACACTTTTAGGGAAGCTAGATTGGCTTCGCTGCGTGGCTGGGCTGGGTTAGCGCCGCATGGCGCTTTTAGCCTTAGCTTCGCTGGATAAGCGAGCTCGGGCTTGGTTTGCGCCGCATGGCACTTTAGCCTTAGCTTTGTTGGATAAGAGAGCTGGGATTTAGCTCTATTGAGAGCTATTTTAGATACTTCAGCCTTGTGGCCAGAGTATGCATGTGTAACTTTTCGCTAGAGGCTAAGTGAAGAGATCCATCTGTAGCTTGACGTGAGGCCAAGTTAGCTCCAACAGGGGCTGTTGCGAGCTCAAATAGAGCAAAATTAGTCTCACTGGAGGAGACTGTAGGAGGTCCACATAGGACCTTAGCTTCGCATGTAGCTTGCTAAGCCCGTATGAGGCTAAAGTAGGCTTGCGTAAAGCACACTAGTCTTCACAGAGACTGCCTTCGACTTCCAACCTTTGACCAGAGGGGTTCTGGCCAGGAAGATCCTCCTGTGCTTGCGCATATTGATGGGGCTCGACCTGCACTCTGAGAGAAGTTGTTCAAACTTCTCTTAGTCAAACTGAATGATCAATATTTCTGTCGTAGATCCAAGGGTCTGATTGTCGCATTGTGACGTTGTCTTCTTGGTATTGAAGAAAACTGTCCCCAGTAAATCGCCGTCTTGTTTTCCATAGAATTTTCGAATGGGAAAACTTACAAAATTTACAAAAAATTATAAGTAATTAAAAAAATTACAAGAATTCTCTAATGAGATTCTGGAGAAGTATGCCAGTGGAATCTCGTCAACACGCAGACACTTTGTTCTATTGACGATGTGAACGATCGAGTCTTTGAGTCTTCTGGTTGGAAACCCCTTCTCGCCTGATTTGAAAATTCCTTGAAATTGGAAGATCAATTAGTGTATTAGCACCCTGAAAGAGAAATGAAGTTCTCTAAGAAAGTTTGAAAGTTAGTGGAACTGAACTTTTGTTTAGCAAGTTCTGCTCTTTAATGAATTCCTCTAATATGCATCCACTTCAAAATTCTCACAGCCTCGAGCTCATTCACAACTGAGCTATTTATAGCCTTACAAGAGTTGTAACTGGCCCTACATTTCAGCAAGACTGAATAGCTTTGCATGCGAAGCTAAAATAGCTTCAATCGAAGCTAAAATAAGAGCTTCAGTGAAGCTAGCGAAGCCTGCGAGGCTAATATGAGTGTCTGCGAGGCTAGATTGAAAGCCTGCGAGGCTAGTCAGCCACTTGGCTCAGGGACGTTACAAGTCCCTCAATTATCTCCTTTTAATGAGGAATTATGGGCCTCATATGGGGAGATCATGAGAATCACAACCCATTTAAAGTGGAAATTTGACTAATCCCATTCTGGGATTTGAAATGGTCAACATGACCGATAGCTCCAAGCGGAGCTAAATCAAAGCTCAAGCGAAGCTATCAGAGCTCTCTCTGTGTAGCTAGATCATGGCTTGATCCGAGCTAGCTTCATGGAAAGCTAAGCAGTTTAGCTCTCTACGGAGCTTGATCAGAGTTCTCTATGGTGCTAAATAAGGGCTTCATGTGAAGATAGCTTCATGTGAATCTAAACGATTTAGCTCTCTGTGGAGCTAAACAAAAGCTTCAAGCGAAGCTATCCCACTGCGGGGTTGAAAAGCGGAGCTAGCTCAGGTGTGGAGCAAGCTCAAAGTTTCATGTGAAGTTATGCCTTAGCTAATCTTTTGGAAAATTAACCATCTTCTGGCTATCTAGGATCTTGTCTTTTCGAAGTGTCAACATAGACTTCCTTGGTCTGGACTCAGGTTAATTGTTGTCGCTTCGATTTTTGTCCTATAGCTGCATGTCTTATAGGCTGTCAAAATCTTAAATGCCTCCCATCCGCTGCAGCATCGATCAGTTAACTATCACTTTTCGTGGGGCGCGACATTCGAGATTGGTATTGCGTATTTGAATCGATGATTTTGGTCTGATCTGTCGTGACACGTGCGTGATCATGATCAAGCGGCTGCTCATTCTTCTAGGGTTTAAAAGTAATGCTCTCAAACCTTAGCAAATCTCTGAGTCCTTTTCCCTCCTCTTCATCAGATTTTTCTCATCTTTAGATCCTCTAGTTCTCAGATCTCTGTTGTTTTTTTCACTTTTATTGCAATGACAAAGGGAGAAATCCAGTGCGGCCAGCAGTGCGGCAAGAAAAGTCCGCGGCGGAGGAAAGGGAAAGAGATCTTCTTATCGCACCAGGGTTTGTATGGATTTTGACCCTAAGACCACCAAGCTCCATAGTTAGGAGGAGGTTTGTTAATGAGTATTTGGAAAAAAATGGGGTTGAACTCTCCCTTGGGATCAAGGTCGAATTCTGCCCCTATGACACTAAGTTTGGTTTGTCTCCACCAGACGACAGTGTTTACATGCACCCCCCATTATGGCCCTGCTAGTGAAGCTGCCGATGATGAAGTTTGTTCGCAGCATTCTGACTTTCTATCGAATTGCCCCTTCGCAGTTGTCGGGGGTTGCATGGCGAATGGTCCTCAGGTTTGAGGCTCTCTGCATTCTGAAGGTTCCAGATGCCTACTAATGGGAAGTTTTCAGCGTTGCCTACACGCTGAGGAAGAACTAGCCAGGATGTCCGCTACTTCGTATCCCAAGGTGGGTGTGATAAACTTATTGTCAACATGGTTGACAGTGACAATGACATGTGCGAGACTGTAATTCGAGTAACTGGCCCGTGGGAGGCTGAGTCAGAAAGTGAACGTAGAACTGTCTCGACCACTTGGAATTTGGGTCGCTGGCCTGAGGGGGAGCGTCGCTCTTTGCAGATGTAGAGGTGAAGCTGCAGAAGCTGACGATTGTCAACTTCAATTACCGCAACTGGAGTTGGCTGCTGGATCCGAAGAAGTTTCTCGTACCCCCAGTCATCCTGACGGTGCCTGCTTCAAATAAGGTCAACCTGCCAGCGAACCGAGGGAGCCTACTCCGGAGAAGAGCCAACCAGCCATCGATCTCGGAAGACATGTCCCGGGATGGATGGTTTTCCATCAAGAAGAAGAGGGCTCTTGCTCAACTTTCACATCTTCCGTGCCTCGGAGTAAATTCTTATTTCTTTGGTTTTCTATTTGAGGAACTATTTCTTGATGCTCGTTTTTCTTTTGTAGAAGAGAAGCAAGCTTCAGTTCGATGAGTCTGATAAGGAGTGGATGGAGTCTTCCTGAGCTCTGCTTCCTAGAGCAGAGTCTCAGGAGTGCTAGTATGTTTTACAACTCTTGTTTCCTTAAAATTAGCCCCTGCACACAAAAACAGAGAAGATAAATTTAACCGTTAGTAAATTAAAAAAGAAATATTGTCCCTCCCCAGCAATGACGCCAAAATTTGATGAGGCGACAGTAGTGCACAGAAAATAGATTAAGAATGGTGCTCTAACTTCCTCAATTCTACTGCTGTAGCGAAGTAGCTAAGCAGGTCGTGATCCACATGGAGGAATGCGATGCTACTTTTCATTATTCTTATTTAATTTACTAAAAATAAGTTAGAGTTGTCTTCTTTGTTTTGAAATAAAAAGAAAAAGAAAACTAGGTTAGAAAAGGAAGAATCAAATGAAGAAAGAAGAAGAAATTGTTGTTTTTTAAAGTTATTTTTAAACTAAGAAATTTAAAAAAAGAAAGAAAGTTCATAAACATGCTCTTTACCTCTTTGACTTGTTACTTTACCTCTGATTGTTGCGATGGTTTACCTTGAGTTGGAGGCGATCATTGCATAGCCCATAAAATTGGACTCGGTTCCCGTCCATATTATATCATCAAAACTCAAGGGTAAGTTGAAATGATACAAACTATAAAAGAAGGACTCCATCATCATGAGCTATCATTGGCACTTGCAATGGCAAGGCTATTCCGATGCTTTTAGATTTATATGGATAGCAATCATACACAGAGGACTAATCCAAAAGGTTAATAAAACAAGAAAAATAACATAGAAACATGCCTTGATTAAATCAAGAAACGATAAAAGAAAGAGTAAGATTATATTGGTGTCACTCTCAATACAATTCTTCCTCTCTTACTCTCAAGAATCTCTCTCTAATTTTAGCTAGGAAAGAAACAGAAAATTATATTTTAAAATATAAAAGAAAAAAATAAAATCTATACAAAACTAAGAGTAAGACCCTAGCCTAGACTCTCTACACTATACCCCTGCACTGGTGGTATTATAGGAAAATGGAGTGGGAAGAGTACGCTTGAGGATGAAAAAGAATTGATGGCCCAACGGCCTTTATCTGGTCGTTTCGTCAGATTCTTAAGTGCATGGAGATCCTCATTTCGCTGTCTCATTATCTCCAGTTGGATTTGCAGTTTATCTATGAAATCTTCAGTATATTTGCACCAATCCTCTTTTGTGAATTAAATCTATTTAAATCCAAATTAAATGGGATTTTGGGCTCATTTTTTCTCCTTCTCTATTAACATGAACCTGCACACCATTAAATAAAAAGAACGTTTAAATAAACAGAGTTTCTAAAAAAGTAAGTGTGGAAATGTAATAATAAATATGCAACATACGTGTAGAATCAACTCTCTTCCATTTTTCTCTTTAAATTCCATGTCCAAGCCCAAAAACACATCCTTAAAGCCTTGCACAAGAAAAGAAGGGAAAAAAACGTTTTGATGCAGGGGATTGAACCCTGGTCCTCAGCAAAAGAATCAGAACCTAATCCATTGTCCGCATTAGTGTGAAGCACGAAAAGCCACCAATTTAATTTTAACCGACAGTTACAAACCCTTCAACTTCCATTTGAAATCAACAGTTTTTCATTGATTAGGCAATTTATTTATCTACTTAAAATATCAAATAAATCACTCCAATTTTGATCATGAACTTCTCCCATGTCCCAATTATACCCAGGATTTAATTGAGGTGTTAGTTGAGATAATCTCTTTAAGAAAATACTTAGAAACAAATCATATTTTCACTTTCCTCACTTTCTCTCTTCCCAAATTCACCCGAGGCAATCGTGGTCATGCTGGACGTGGGACTTGGAGTTTAGAATACAGGGAAACGATTCCGCTGAGCGATTTTGCATTTTTAAAAATTTTATTTTACTTAGGTATTCATCAAACATCTAGAGCACATTAACTGATTTCCCAAATTTCATCATGAAAAGTTACCCAAAAATCTAAAATAAATACTCAAAAACACCTACAAATATATTACTTATTTAATGTGAATTTTAGGGAATTTTTTTTAAAAAAAATTCCTTACCTTAAAATCACCAAAAACCAGACAACAATCACTCTCAGCAAAGACATGGTCGTGGTCGAGAGAATTGCTCGGCAACAGTGTTTCTGGCCGAGGCAAATGCTCGACGAGCTCTCGGCTAGAGCATAGGCCCGCCAGCAGGGTTTGTGCAAAGCAAAGACCTGACCCGCTTGAATCGATATGCTTGAACCTGACCCGCTTGCACCCGACCCGCTTACACCGACCACAACAATTGAGTCTGTTTAGAGCACAGACCAGACCCGTTAAGAACATAGATACCGACCCGTTAAGAAATATAGACCCTATGAATTCAGACCCATAACTGTAAACCAGTTAAGGATTTAGAGCGTTAAGGAATTTAAATGATTTTAAGATTATTTAGATACAAGAAAAATTATGAAATTAAGCCTGAAAATTAAGTAAAAATTTTGTTAAATCACCAAATATATTTCAAGCCCTGTAAAATTATTTTTGGCAACCAAATTACTTAAAAAATCTAAATTATATATTCCTTATAACAATTATCTTAAATTATCTAAATTGAATGTAGATTTCTAAAATAACCAACTAATTCGATATCCGGATCCGTGGCAAACTCAGGTGAGTGTTTTTAATTCTCTTAAATAAATTATTTTTTATTTTGATAATTGAATTTTTCTATAATTTATTTTTAATATTTAGTTGTTAAATTACCTATGTAATTTTCTAGACTTACGAAAATAGCAAATTTTCAAGATTTAAATTTTTTGAAAATGATTAAATATTTGGTTATGGAATTAGTCAATTGTTCCTACATAAATAAGTATGAATAGATTTTAAGTAAATAATTATTTATTTCTGGAAATTGAATTGTTTGAATTATTAATTGTTTCTCTTTAGAAAAATCCTTAAAAATAACCATAATAGTGAATTTTTTCAGAAAAATAGATTATTAATTTTGACCATTATGTTGATTTTTTTTTTAAAATTTGACCATTATACATGAGTACTACATGATAACAACATAGTTAGTGCCACCAAAACTACTGAGATAAATATTGTTACCTTGTATAAATGTTATAAACACTATTATTGGTCATACCCAGTAATCTAGGTGATATTGACAATAGAAAATTTACACCGAGATGAAAAAGTTAATTGGGGAGATAACCACTGTATTTTGGATGGAAAGATACAGGTTGTGCAACCAAAAGATGGGTTCCACCGCGGGGTTCCTGAGGATGACTGACATCTCGTCCCGTTTATGTTGTTTATATTATGAGTACCCAGTGGTACGTTCTGAATCCGCATCGGGAACGTAGGCTGTGATTCCAGGTATGTATGAAACCCCATCTAAAATACAGATAATGTCTCCAACCATCAATTTCAAATAACAACACACTTTAGCAACAAACATACATATGATGAACTCCTGACATATGATAATACCACAGATTGACATTACTATTTAGTTATGTGCTGTATGTTATTGTACTAGTAATATAATTATAATATACTGATTGTTATTATATTATATTATACTACTACTTTCCTCATTTTACCACTAACTAGGTCGGTTACTAACGACCCTATTTTGTTTGCTCAGATCTAGGTTTAGAGACTCCGCATGATCATGACCACTTTGAACGTGTTGCAAAGCTCCAGTAGATGTTTACCTTCTTTTCCAGCACGTGGGTTCTTTCATTTTCTTTACTTTATTTCTTTTGATGTAATAATCACGACTTTTATAATATTATTGTACTTGTGTAATAAAGCTGGAAAGTTTATATATTATGTTTAATTATATGTACCGAGGTTTAAACTATTTTGAGAAAAAAATAAGTCGTCGAGTCTCGTCACGTACCTGTACTAGTGTATTTTGTTAGCTGGACATGACGGGACCCATGCTACACATAAAGCCTATTTAAACATTAAGCCGGCATAGGAAGAGGGATGTTAATGGCTGGACGCGTTGGCGGGAGCCGGAGAGGTTGTGAAGGAGAGAATGGAGCAGGGGTTTGCCATTGCAATCATCTTGATGGTGTTTGAAGGCTTTTGTGTTGGTAGTTACAGCTCAGGGATGATGAAGGATCAAATTAATGATGGAGCTCAACAAAGAAGTGGATTGGTTGTGGTTAATTTGCTGTTGTTGCTTAATATTTTCTCCCAATGGTGTGTACAATGCTCTATTGTGAGCGCAAGAAGGGTAATGAGAAAGATGGGGGAGTACTCTACATAACATTTTAAGAGTAGATTGTCTAACATTTTTGTTTTAATAAAAAAAAAAAACACTATTTGGATGGTTTAAAAGTTAAAACTCCAAAAGTACATTTTTTTTTTTTGTTTTAGACAGTTTCAAAGTCCCACAAGAAAAAACACTATTTTAGATGGTTTAAACTCAAAAAAAGATATCCAATTCTTTTTATGTTCCTGTCTAACATTTTTCAATCTCTAATTTATACTAATGAGATTTTCTTCCTTTTTATCCCAAACCCCGAAGATTGGATTTTAATTGCTATTTTTTTTATTAATGGTTTTTTTTTTTATCAAAAGCATCGAGAATTTACAGAAGGGAAACTCACAATTTTTTCTTCTATTACTCACGACTTGTTCTTATCCTGAAGGAAAGGGGGAAAAAAATGCGATTATTTTCTTTCTTTTTTCTTTTTAGGACATTTTGAAAAATAGCAAATTTTATTTTTATCCGAACTAAAGTTTAGAGGATTTTTCCAAAAAAAAAAAACGGGATTTAAGGTAAAGAAATCACGAATTTTAACGGAAGCATAACAGAAGTTTACTCAAAGTTTGAGTTTCTCTCTCCTCCCCACATTTCAGCAATATTTTATTGGGTGAAATTTTTGATTGTAGGAAAATGCTGCAATAGAGGATTAGAGGCCTTTCTGTTTTGAAAAATAATAGTAAAAAAGAAAAAGAAAGAAAAAAGAGTGATTTCGACGGCTTAGATGGATCAAATCAAAAAAAAAGAAAAAGAAAAAGAAAGAAAAAAGAGTGGTTTCGATGGCTTAGATTGGATCAATCATTAATTGGCAGTTATCAGCTGTTAGGCCAATTTATTATGAAGCAGTCAGCAGACTCGACTCGAGTTACTCAACAGAAAATATAAACCCTAAAAAAAACCAACAATAATGGCAAATCGAAAAAATTCTCCCAATTTCAGTCCAAACGTAACCGACCTCTAAATAAATCCCGGCACGAATATTTACACCCACCATTTGATTAACATACCCCACACGGACCACTGTTTTCTAAATTCTCTCTCGTAGATGGAGAGAACAAAAATGCTGCCATATCATAAAATTTATTTTTAAGCAGCTCCTTCAGACTTGGTTGGAAAGGAGATAGTCAAGAAAAGATACAATAATTTATAACTACAGAAACTGTTTTGTAATATAGAAAGAAATATTAGATGGACTCAGACAAAACAGGCAGCAGTGGAACGTCTATATAATTTCAAGCTGTAATATTTGTTGGAATTGAAGAATATAAAGGTGAATCTTCGAGTTGAATTATGGCGAGATCCGTTGATCGAATCAACCGGATAATGGTTTGGAGTGTGTTCTCCTTCCATTTGTGATGAACGTGGTATATTCACATGTTCAATTCCGACTTCGAATGAATGAGATATTCAAGTCTAAAGATTGCCTAATTCAAAGCCAAAAAACGGGATTAAAGGTAGCTTAAAACATTTAGTCCCACATTGACCGTGGGATGGAAGTTTATGTGTATAAATAGAGAAATTGAGAACAAGGGCGTGCCCTTTGGGTACTTGGAGTTTTGCGCGCGCGAAAAGGAGGGAAACTATGCCCGCACATGCATGCGCACGCGCGCCGCCGCTGGCGGCGGCAGACCGGCCGGTGCCGGGCCGGCTCGGGCATGGGTTCGGTTCGGGTTCCCTACCTGGCCTGGTTCTTTTGAATCGGGTCTCGTAGTAAGGGCCGAACCGGACCGGACCCGTTCCGCTGTCAGGTTGCGAACCTGTTGGACCACCAACAGTCGCGAACCAATGGACTGCCAACGGGTGCAAATCTTTCAGTCCTGTTGGCCCCTCTTGGAGTGCTATATAAAGCACTCCAATTTCTCAATTGAAACACACACAACACCAAATCTGAGATCTCTCTCTCTCTAAAGTTCTGACTTCGGTTCTGAACTGGGCTCCAGCGAAGTGGTAATCCACGACTTCCAGAGCGACTTCCAACGAAGTGGGAATCCGCGACTTCCAAGTGAAGTGGAAATCCAGAGCGACTTCCTAAGGAGATTCTGCCAAAATTCTTCAACCTTCCTACGTCCTCAACAGTGGGTGTTCCTCCAAAAGAGTAAGACAAATATTCATTTGAAATTTGTCGTTATACCGCTGTTTTGCTAATCCTGTGTAGGTACTGGTTTGACTACGGTTCGACCGTCCGGTGATTTGGTAGTGCTATCCAAATACCGTGAAGAAGTGTTGTATCTTGGGACAAGCGTCCATTATCCCGTTAGCACCGGTGCGGGGGACGTAATTGTCTTAAGGAGATTTCGCTGTAAGCGTACTGAAATACACCTAGAGGGGGGGTGAATAGGTGTAAATGCTAATCTAATGATCTTTTTAAACTTTTAATTAAATATGAGTGATGCAACGATCTCTCAAAACACGACTAAGAGCCGAATACCCCTTTCGAGGTTCTGAACTCCTTCCTCCCAATTCCCCTTGAATGGGTTAGAGGTGCGCAATGCAACCGTGTTGTATGAGATATGATCGAACAAGTAAAGAATGAATTGCTATGATGAAACACACACACAAGCAATCCAAGTAATCAAGGATATAGCAATACAATGCACACAATTAAGCCAGCAAGTATAGATGAATTGCAATAGAAATATATGCAAGGCAATATGAAAAATGCTCAAAACACAGCAAGTATATATGATGATATGAAGGATGTTGCTTGCACAAATGTAAAAAGAGTAGAGTTGAGAGAAATTGGATCAAACGCAAAGACCAAGATGTGTTTCGAGGTTCGAGCCCCTAGCTCTCTACATCCCCGCCTACACCCCGTGTAGGATTTCCAATCCACTATAGGAGTACCAACTCCTCTCTCAACCTTACAAGCCACCGAGGCTATACAACCACAATCCACCTCTACCGAAGAGGGATACGGCCCGTAGCCAAATACAACAACCACCTCTACCTAAGAGCTCACAAACCAATCACACTACCACTCCGATCACCTCTACCGAAGAGGGATTCACAAAAGCAAGGAGGGTTTACAACAAGTGGTTCCACAACCCAAAAACTTCTCTTTTCTTTCTTTTTCTCTTTTCTTTTTCCACACAAACAAAGATCCTAATAACTTAGGATAGAAGATATAGCTCAAGTGGAAACTAAGTGTTTTGGAAACAAGCAACAAAGAAAAATACTTGGGAAAATTCTTGCCAAAAGATATAGAATGAAATCAACACAAATATCCCAAATCCTTTTTCTTTTGATTTTCCAAAAACACAAAACAAATAAAGATTAAATCTTTTTAGCACTTAAACTCTTTTAAAAACTCTTTTGAACTCTACTGAAAACCAGAATTTTCCTCTTAAAAACCTTAGCCAAAATCCCAATGAATAGGGTATATATAGGCCAAACCAGAAAACTAGCCGTTAGGCTGAGTGGCAATTCTGACAGCCACCGGTCGACTGGCCCGGTCGACCGCCAACGGTCAGAAATATGACCGTTGGGCACTATCGGTCGACCGGCCCGGTCGACCGAAATTTCCAGAGAGCAGAACTCTCACATCGGTCGACCGACCCGGTCGACCGGATCTGTGCCTAACAGACGTGCACGTCTGTGCACGTCGGTCGACCGGGTCGGTCGACCGGCCCCTTGGTGCGGTCGACCGACACGGTCGACCGACCAGCCTGTCAGCACAAATCAGGTCAGAATTTTTGGAAAAAATATTTTATAAAAATCTTTTATCTTTTCTGAAAATTCCATAAAAATTGTTTTGTCATTTATATTGAAACATAAACCTGTGATAGAAATTTCAAGACAATATATCACATATCAATTCATTTTAGAGTCTTGCAAATTTTATCAAAAACAAAACCTGTATTTTGTCAAACTTGATTTTTCCAAAACATGAATAGGGATATCAAAATAAGTTTGTTTACCAAGTTAAAGCATGTATGTATAAATAGAAAACATCTACTATACATATACCATATGTAAACTTGTTTTGATCAACTATTCATAAAAACCAAAAACCAAATCATAAATCGTGTGTTTTTGTGCACTTGAGCATATCCACTAAACTAAGCTTTACAAATGGATCTAAAACTAATCTAAACTAGGATACCTAAGTCTTGCTTGTAGATCTTCTATCTTCAAGTAGACTAGCTCCCAAACCGTGATCTTCCAAGTGCAAAGGTATAATCTTGAAGCTTTGGCACCGGAATCACCATGATAAGCTTCCAAACACTTGTTGAAGCTATCTCCCAAACTAATATTTGCTAATGATCTGAAACTTAGAAACACAAGAATATAGTAAACATAACTACATGAGTTGATCATCATCAAACTAGAGTGGAAGGCCATTGGGCCAACAATCTCCCCTTTTTGATGATGACAAAACTCATGGAGTTAATATGCATGGATTAAAGTTAAGCTTCAAAGAAGCTCCCCCTTAACTCATGCATAGGAAATAAATAAATTAAATACTAATATATGACAATGAAGCTCATAAATATGTATGCAAATGTATGGAGATAAAACATATCAAATCCTTTTTCTCCTATTTGCAAAACACAACATATATGCATAAACCTAAAATCTTACTATGTATATCAAATTGCTTATTTATTGTGATGCATGAGAAAACTAAACACAAATATGCATATAAACTCAAATCTTCTCCCCCTTTTTGTCAATCATCAACAAAGGGGTAAACAATCAAAAACATAGATAAAATGAGGGTAAAAATCTTTCTTCCCCTTTATGTCAAACAAAACAATAAAAACCAATGTTCTCCCCTTTTTTGTCTAAAACAAAAACAAAGTCAATAAGGGGTGACTACAAACATGATATCAATTAAAAATATGTCAATGAAGCATCTTGATACCAATAAACAAGAATCAATATATGTTATATGCTATATACATTCATGAGAGGAAGACGCTAAGTTAGCTTCCCTACACATATGCATTACATGAAGAAAGGATGACAAGCCCCAATTCACATAACACATATTATGTAATGCATAAGAGGAGATGTGAAGCTCCCCCTACACACGTATATCATATAAAGAAGAGTTGTCATCTCCTCAATTTATAATATACTCAACATGAATCTATATGTAAGAGAGATGTTAAGCTCTCCTTGCATATAGGAAATACAAATCAAAACTTTGAATATTTTCTTTAAAACAAATTTTTTTTTAGATACCAATTGTAATTAAACATACCAAATTTTGAATTTCTCAAATATGATACCAATTGTAAAATCTAGAAACATTGATACCAATTGTAAGAATTATTCATTTTAAAAATATATTTAACCAAATTTGATGTTGATATCATATAATTAAAATAACAACTTTTAATCATAAAGAGTGGGAGTACAAATACCAATTAAAATACAAAATCAAATTTCTCTCCCCTTTATGAAATACAAACTAAAATCATGCATAGTCTTGATACCAATTTAAAAGTAGTCAATTGAAACAAATTGAAATCAAGCACTAGCATAAAAACTATTTGTGCTCTAAGATATAGGAATATAGTAGGCACAAATAAAACAAGTATATGTGTATGAAACGGAATGAGTATCAATCACCAATAGATGATACCAAATGAAAGCATACATACACAATAAACATATGAGTATACAAAAAGGTCAAAATGATACCAATTGAAAAAGTTCAATGATACCAATTGACATAACAATAAAAGCATGTGTATATCTCATATCATCTACCACCCAATCATAATTCAAGTTTTAAAGATTTTCAATTTAGGCATACATGAACATGATCTCCCATCCTACCGCCCTTGGATGGTAGGGGTTTTCAAAATAGATTTGAAAATTAGGTTTAGTTTGAAAGCATCTACCATAGTGAAGAACATCGCAACTAGTTAAATGAAAAATTTGTTAACTAGTACGATCCTTCAAGCAAGGAATAAAAACACAAGTTGTTTTTCACAAACATGAATTCACATGATAATCATCACTCTAACCAATAAAGCATAACTCATGAGAAAACAAAACATGAGCAATAGATATGAGTGTACATTAAAATGTGAATATTAAGCTTAATTATTCCTTAAAACATCAATCTTAAGAAAAACATGAGAATCATTAAAAATACTTGTTTAATCTTCAAGGCATATGTATGTCTAATTGCAAGCTAACATATACATACATATCCGAAACTCAACGATTCCACAAAATATATGCATTAAGGCACGTGGCTCAAAAAGATGTATATGTATAAGATTAGTTGAATTAGATCGCATATACATGAGGTTAAAAAACATAAATCTTAAAACATGAAAAGCCAAATTTTCATTACCAATCGGATTTCATTTCAAGGTATATGTATGAATTGTCACTACACTAAGTATACATACATATCCCTAAACACAATTGAGTCCATAAATAGATTTTGCGTTGAAGGCAAATGACTCAAGGGCTATACATGTAATCTTTAATGTTTTGGCAAAATAAACATATACATGAAATGAAACACATTTATCAAAACAAAATTCAAAAATGGGAATACAAGTTTAAAATGTATGAATCATCAAAACTAGACTATACTAGCACATCTAATGGGTTCAATAAGCATTCAATCTCTCAACATATATAGATTTATTTGTAGCCCATTCTATGTACAAATATATAACTAGTCTTAATGAAAAACTAACATCTAAACACATATTCAAGACATGAAGTATCAAAACAAATACAAAAGTCATCATGATAAAAACTAAAACATGATTACTATGTAAATTCACATGTATTAGATTCATGATGTACATTATAGCTAAAAAAACGGTGAGAACACTAAATATGAATCAAATAAGCATGTGTGTCTCAAAATATATACATGTATGTCATGGATCTAATAATCATGGAATTTACACACTAATCCAAAGACATCAAAAATATGCTTAAACAAATGAGACATGCTAAATAAGAATCATAAAAGCATGTAAACAAATAATATGAGAGTTAGAGATTTATACCAAAACGATGAGGGCACTTCTCTAATTCTCCAAAATAAGGTGGTCCTCCCACCAACTCTTCCCTTGAAAGAGATGCATCCAATATATTTCCTTTAAGTCCGGAACGCATCCACTCCAAGGTGTCATCACTCTCACGTCATGTGAGAGCCCACACCTACATCATAAACAAAAGGAGGGGTGGTCTTTGGTACCCACATCTTGTTGGGTCCATGGGGGTTAGT